>DVQO01000056.1:0-39381 GCA_018231785.1 Danaus gilippus
CCGCTCACCTCACCACGGCCAGCGCCGGAACAAATCGCCGCTCACCTCACCACGGACAGCGCCGGAACAAATCACCGCTCACCTCACCACGGCCAGCACCGGAACAAATCACCGCTCACCTCACCACGGCCAGCACCGGAACAAAACGCCGCTCACCTCCCCCGCCCCAGCGCCGGAACAAATCACCGCTCAGCATCCCCACGGCCAGCGCCGGAACAAATCGCCGCTCAGCATCCCCACGGCCAGCACCGGAACAAATCACCGCTCACCTCAGCACGGCCAGCATCGGAACAAAACGCCGCTCTCATCCTCACGGCCAGCGCCGGAACAGAACGCCGCTCACATCCCCACGGCCAGTACCGGAACAAAACGCCGCTCAGCATCCCCACGGCCAGCACCGGAACAAATCGCCGCTCAGCATCCCCACGGCCAGCACCGGAACAAAACGCCGCTCACCTCACCACGGCCAGCACCGGAACAAACCGCCGCTCAGCCTCCCCGCCCCAGCGCCGGAACAAAACGCCGCTCACCTCCCCCGCCCCAGCGCCGGAACAAAACGGCGCTCAGCCTCCCCGCCCCAGCGCCGGAACAAAACGGCGCTCACCTCCCCCGCGCCAGCACCGGAACAAAACGCCGCTCACATCACCACGGCCAGCACCGGAACAAACCGCCGCTCTCATCCTCACGGCCAGCGCCGGAACAAACCGCCGCTCTCATCCTCACGGCCAGCGCCGGAACAAATCGCCGCTCACCTCACCACGGCCAGCGCCGGAACAGATCGCAGCTCAGTACATCAACATGCCACGAGGTACAAACCACATCCCGGAGACAAGCGAAACCCCGCATCAATTAGTAATCACATGCACATAAACCTTAGACTCCATTATGTGTATAAAATATCGTTAGCAATCCGACAGGATTACACAAATACATTTAATTTCATAAGGTTACATGTATTTTGTAATGTACAATACAATTGCTTTACTTGTTGAAAACTCAATTTCCTGAGCGGCGATTTGTTCCGCTAAAAGCAGTGATTTGTTCCTGCTATATAAAACAGTTACTTAGGAATATGGCGACTGGAAGAACTAGGCTTATAAGGAGGAACATAATTTCTGTGAATGCGGCGATTTGTTCCTGCATTAGCGGCGATTTGTTCCCTTGAATAATATTTTATCTATAATATTCAACAGGTTAATAGCTAATTTTGGACTCTAAAAGACAAGATCTTAAAAAACAGTAATTCATTTAAAAGACATTATAAAATTAAGCCTGTGGATTATGGGTACAGCTAGCAGAACTGAGGGTGTCTCATGTGGAAAAGTCATTGGCAGGAACAGAACTGCCAACAACTTTCCCACAATCGCCATTCAACCTACCGATGTCGCTTTGATTTTTGCTCACGCTCAATAAGTTATATATATTTTTTTTTATTTGATTTTTGCTCGCTTTCATTGCGAAGCATCACCCTAACTGCGAAGCAGTTTCAAAATCGGCTCTCCAGAACGGAGGCTCCCCTAACCAATATCAGTGATTTTTACCCCAGGATCCTGTATGACTGTTGCGGGTAAAAAACATCCATCTAAGAAACTGTCCAGTAGCCATCGATGCACAAATCAAACCATGCGGGCTATAGGTGCATTCCTAATGTGGAATTTTTTGCTTAAGTTTTCTGCGGAGAGGTCGATAGTAAAAAGGTGCATCTTTTTATGGTATCAATATTGACACCATAGGCATCAGGTGAGATACTACGACCATGAATTGAACGGGCAATAATGCCCATGCCAAGAAATCTAATAGGCGGAGGTTTGATTATGGCTGTCATTACGGTAGCGGAGCAAAAAGGTGGTATAGGTAAAACCACCATTGCTGTTGGTATAGCGCAATATCTCTCTGAGATTGAGCATAAGAGCGTCCTGTTTGTACCTCTGGATAACCAGGGGCGTACCGCTAAACGTGTCTTTAACTTGAAAGACAATCTGCGTGTTCTTAATGGCATGTTTTTCAATGAGCCGTATGACATCCAGCAGGTCAATGAGAACCTCTCTTCTCTTTACAGTGATCGTACTATCCATAATCTCGACCGTGCCGAAATTGAAAACTCATTCAACTTCGCACAAGAAATCAAAAAGTTAAAAACTCAATACGACTATATCGTCATTGATACCCCTCCGGGTTTAAGTTCGCGTATCACAGCAGCAGTGCTGGCAGCAGATCACATCGTCGTTCCGCTTGAATGTACAACGGAGGCGATAGAGGGGATGGTGGAGCTGAGAGATACTATCCGTAAGCTGACGCGCTTCAATCCTCGCGCCAAAATCAACTCTCTGGTTGTGAATAAATTTAATAACACCCAGGAACAGCGCGAAATTTATGACTTCCTGGCTGAGCGTTTCGGAGACATTTTAATCGATGTTGTGATCCCTGACGTGCAGCCTATCAAAACTGCTGGAGCGGCTGGCCGAGCTATCTGGCATCAGGCAAGAAACGGCAACCATCGCAAGGCTGCCAAAATTGTTAAATCGGTCATTTCTAGAATTGTTGAGAAGGTAAATTAAGATGAATGCTAAAAACACAAACGTATTGACTGACACCCTGAGTTCCGTGCTGGATGAAGGGGAATACATTGTTGATTTTCCACTGAGTAAGATTCGCATCAATCCACAGGTTCGTCGTAAGTATAACGCCGAAAAAGTGGAACAAATCGCCTCGTCGATTAAGCTTCATGGACAGATTGAACCATGCATCCTGACTGAGCCAGATGATGAAGGTATGGCCGATCTCCTGGTTGGCTTTACCCGCTACTACGCGAATCTGAAAAATGAATCACCTACGCTCAAGGCGGTTTTACGCCCGGCACCAGAAAATCTTCGTGTAGTTCAGATGTCAGAGAACATGCACCGTGAAGATCTGGATATCGTGGACACGGCTATCGGTGTTGTCGAACTTAATACTATCGATAAGTTAAAGCCCAAAGATATTTGCGAGCAATTAGGTGTAAATAATTCGTGGGTAAGTAAAATGCTCGCGATTGGTAAGCTTCCATTAGAGTTACTTGATAATGTAACCTCGTTGACCACGGATATTGAAACGTTCTATATCCTGGCCGGGGTTTATAAAAAGTCTCCAGACCTCGCTTATGACGTTGTAGAGGCAGCACAGGCCGCAGGTGAACTTAAGCGTTCTGACGTTAAGGATGCTCAAGCAAAACTTAAGAATGGTGATGCTGACAACGGTACTGACGGTGAAAGTAACGGCACTGGCGGTACAGACAACGGTACTGACGGCGCAAATAATGGCACTGGCGGTACAGGCAACGATACGGACGGCGAGGACAAAGGCACAGGCGGTACAGACAAAGGTACTGGCGGCACAGAGAATGGTGCTGGCGGTGATGATGCTGGTTCCGAAGGTAGCGGAAAAAGTAAGATACCTGGTCAGAAGAAAACTCATCAAGTAATTGTGTCATTCCTCAAAGATGGTGTAGTTACCGAAGGTTCCCTGATCACCAACCAAGAATCAATCGACGGTGTTGTATGTGTCGTTGTTGATGGTAAGGATAACCTGGTAGCAGTAGAGGAGTTAAAACTTGTCAGAATCGTTTATGCCTGACAGCACTGACGGTTATACGTGGTTAATCAGAGGAGTACGAGGTAGAGCCATTAATGAATGGCTCTACCAGTCTGGTCTATCACCATCTTTAGCCGCAGAAAAGCTGACAGAGCAAGCTATCAATGAGGGATTAGTGCAGCGGCGTTCTCCCCCAAAGGGAACAACGCTGCAAGATTGGATAAATAAAAACAGCGCCCCTATGTGGGCGTGTTTATCGGCCTTTAAACTTTGTCTTAATTCCGGTTGGAGGCCTACAGATGCAAGCGGTTGGGCGATGTATGGTTACTTTTTCATCCGAGTCAATGGGGATTGCACCCGACTCACCGATTATTCAAATCGGGTAGATGATGATTTAGATAAGCTATGCGCTCTCGGTTGGATTTGTGCGGCCTTAGAAGAGAATAAGAAGAAAACCAGGATCATCAGCGTATGAGTGTCACACTGACGAGTATCTTTGATACGGTAAGCAAAGAGTCAACAAGACCACTGCTCGCTCTTGAAATTATTTTCTTTTGTGTAGATCAGTACCGACTCAACAAAAGCTTAATCCTCAAACATGAGATAGATGAAGCGTTATGTTCCGATGAGATCAAAAGGAAGGGATTTGCCAAAAACAGCAGTAACGTTATAACTGCGTTAGAAAAATCTGGCATTCTTAAAAAGTTCTCTATTGTAAACGGAGAGGCACGTACATATCGCGGTTCACCTTTCCCACTTGCTGTGAGCCTTGAAAATGCAACAATTGCGGCATTTTCGCACATTGACCACTAACTGAATTTTTCGCATGCGAAAAATCTAAGCAGTGAGCCAGGAAACTTTTTACGAAAACAGATTTACATGAATGTTCGTATAATCTAGCATTTCTACTGGTTTCTCTGCTCCTTCGCAGAACCATCGAGGCTATACTCTTGCCGGGGTATAGCCTCACTCCTTTCTGAAGTATCGGTGTTTCACGCCGTTAAATCCCAAATAAATAAATAGTTTATAAATGGTTGATTTGGTGGTTGCTTACTATATAATGGTTACGTTATGTAGTTTTTGGCTATTTACAATAAGTTGCGGCGGCAACCGCAGGTGTTTAGAAGGAGCAAGTAAATGAGTAAACCATATAAACTTGAAGTGCCTGGAATCCGTGTATCGCAAGGCGGGAAGGAAATGCTTTTGATTTCTTTGCTCTGGAGCCAGTTAGAACGATTCATAACAACCGTTTCCCACGAAACCACTCTAGAGCGTGCTCAACGTGATCTTAATCTTAAGCGCGCAAAAAACTTCACTGATTATTTACGTTCTTCTTACCTCAACAAAACGCCAATGATTGTTCCCTCACTTATCGGTAACTGTGATGGTGAATATGAGATCGAGGAAGTCGGTAACACGAACATGGTAATGGTTCGTTTCACCCTGGCCTCACGAATTGAGCTGTTCGACGGGCAGCATCGCGCCCGTGGGATTGTCGATTATGTCCGGGAAAACTTCGATGTCCGACACTATCAGATTGGCATTCATTTAACGCTGAATGAACCTCTTACAACCAGGAAACAATTTTTCAGCGATATTAATAACAATGCATCTAAACCAGCGGCCTCTATCAACATGGCCTATGACAGTAAAAATAAACTATCTCAGATGCTGATAGGCATTTTGGAAAAGAGCCCTCTTGGTAAATTTGTTGACTATGAGCACAACGCTGTACCAGCAAAAAGCGATAAATGGGTGAGCTATAAAGCCTTATATGATGCGTCGAAAAAGATGATCGCTAACAGACCTGAGAGCGATACCCCAGCGGCTATGTGTGAAGATCTTGAATGTTATTGGAATGCCTGGTATATGCTGACCGATCTTGAAGGTTACGCCAAGACGTGTAAATCAGGTGAGTTCAGAAAGGAATACCTTACCTTCCATGCTGTTACCGTCAATGCATTTGGTTGGGCTGTGTTTAATCTTCTTGAAAGTATGCCAGTGCGTGATGTGGTCAGAGCTATTGAACAATTAGCCATGCAAGCAACAAACTCAGAACGGGACAGCTATTTCGAATATGCCAACTGGAAAAATATCTGCGTCGATCCAGAACGATTGACTATAAAAGCAGATGTGGCCGCACAGAAAAAAGCCGGACTTGCTTTCGCGCAGAGCATCAGTTCGGGGAAAATGCTGATTGATCTATCTGCATTGAATTAACCTGGTGCGCTGGCCTGAATTGCCAGCGCAAACTAATGTGCTTATAATTGTTTTACAAATAGTTTATATTCACTTTGGTTATTAGTTGTAACAATAAAACATTAATTCCAGTCTAAGAAAGGTACGCAAAACATGTCTAAAATTAAACGCTTAACAGAGAGTGACTGGAAGAATCTTGAGCCTCGCATGCGAACTCTTTCGCATCAAACTACATCAATTGGCTACGCTATTTTTGTTGAAGGTAAGAGACAGGTGGATGTTGCCAGGGAAAATGAGCTTTCCACCCAGGCTGTTTTCGCAACGATAAAAAGATTACAAAAAATCATCGATGAATACATGGACGAGGAAGGTACGAAACTTGTGTATGTTGAGGGCTGGCTACCACCGGAGTTAGCCGCTCAGGTTCAAAAGATGATCGCTGAACATGGAAAACCATCAGCAAAGTAATTAGCAACCTAACACTGTGATCTTATGTCGATTTTAACCGCTCTGTAAGCTTGTATGAGCGGTTAAAATGAAAGAAACCACCTACCCTACACGCTTTCATTACGGCCTCTTAAAATGGCTCATATTTATCTTAATGCTTACCCTGGGAGCGTTTAGAGGCTATGCCTCTAAAACGGCTCTCGTGCTTCGCATCGAGCTGCTACGCATCTCGCCCCTTCGGGCTTCCATCCTCGCTCAAAACCCCTGCTTGTTAACACGGTGCTGTTGCCCCCGTAGCTTCGCCTACGGCTCGCACTCGCAGTACCGTTCGCCGGGTTAACCCGGCTTCACTAACTGCGTCCCCCCGGAGGGGCAAAGAAATATCGAGTGGCGTTAAGTTTGTTTTGGCTTAGCAGGGAGGGGGGAGGTTTGTCGCCTTTTGCTAAATGGATTGTTCCGGCAATTTGCGCCCTGGTGTGATCTGCACATTTGTGCTGTTGCCTTCCCTGTATCGTGCCGCCCTTTATTGTGTAAACTATTTATGCATTATTGGTTTATTTATAGTTTATTTTTATCGGGGTTATGTGTATAATTCTATTATGGATTTGATAAACGATATTTAGATTTCAATGCAATCTAATCTTTTACTCTGAGGGTTAAAATGATGCTTAAAAGCGCGGCAGTGAATCCAGAAGCAACGAAGGAAATTGATGAAGCTTGCACTTGTGCTGTAGATCCTACTGGTTGTAGCTTTTGTTATTTGCGTGATCCGCGTGCGCAAGCCGAAATGGACTATCAGCATGATCTTTTCTGCGCCGAGTCATTAGGCATAGAAACAGCTATTCAGGCGCATGTTTATATGGCAAAGCGTGAAGGTGATGCTTTACAGACGCTATTTCTTCATCAGCAAGGCGCTATCTCTTCAGAGCGGGCAAACGTGATCTTACGTGAAATACATTTCGATGCGGAAACTATTGCCGCCACGTCGTTTATGAGCGTTTCACAGCTTGAATATGTGCAAGAGGTGAGAAAGTTTGCCGATGATCTCATGAGCTGTATTGATTAGGTTGTACACGCTTCATTTGTGCAACGTGTAAAATTTTCGCAGTGCGAAAAATTAGCTACTTTTTATAAACTAATGGTTTATTAGTGGTTGATTTTTTCGCGCTGTTTCTGTATATTACTCTCATCGGCTGGCAATGGTGCCAGCTTCCATCAGGTTAGCGGCGGCAACCGTGCTGATGGTCTGCGAGGGAGTTTTATATGAACATTCAAGAAGCATTAAACGTGTTTGGCCTTTCCGGTGATGTTACCGAAGCGGATATTAAAAAAGCATTCAAGCGCCTATCCCTGAAATATCATCCAGATCGTAACCCTGAGCTGGGCGGCGAAATGATGAAGATGATCAACGCTGCCCGTGATTTTCTCCTGGCTAATCTTGATAAAATTAAGTATGGCCAATCCACAGAACAGGCAGACTACTACGATTTTTCGGAAGAAATGGAAAACGTACTGCGCGAGCTGGCTGGCCTGACGGATATCGTGTTTGAAATTATCGGTAACTGGGTTTGGATTTCCGGCGATACCAAAACACACAAAGACACGTTAAAGGCGCTGAAATGCCGCTGGGCTTCCAAAAAGCAACAATGGTTCTATCGACCGGAAGAACATAAAAGCCGCCGTAGTTTTGGCGAAATGTCTATTGACGAGATCCGAGAAAAATTTGGTTCCTTTGGTAAGAGAAAAAGCAGCGGCCGCAAAAATCTACAGGCAGCTTGATAAGTAAAAGGCGGGGGAACCCCGCCACAATCTACCAGGGGGAATTATGGATTTCAGAACACAGTATTTAGATTACTTTAAGCGAATTGCTCACCATTTGGGCGAGGGCTGGCGCGTTGTTACGTTGCCAACGGAAAGCGTTTATTCTATCACGCTTACCAATCCCGAACTGAGACACTTCATGATTAGCGCCAAGCGTGCGGAGAATAGCCGTTTACACATTAGCAGTGGCGTTAACCAAGACAGACACTTCTATTCAAAGCACTGGTGTACGGTATCGCCTGATCGCTCTCCTGCTCAGGTTGCAAGGGATATAAAGCGCAAGCTGTTAGAGCATGCTTTTAAAGAGAATGCGGAGGAAGTGGAGCGACGCAGTAAGCGCGAGGGAAACAGCGAAGCAACAGCTATTTTACTGGCTGCATTAGGTCGGTTGGTGGAGGTGGACGATGATACGCGGCACAGTGGAACCTTTTGCAATTTTGTGCACAAAGGCGCAGGCATAAAAGGAAAGATAGAAGGAAAGTTAGAGTGGGGTAATTTTGACTTGAGGTTGTCAGCCCTACCACCTGAAAAACTGGTTAAAATCATGGGTTTCTTAACAACTCTTTAGTAAACTTAATGTCAATTATTAGTTTATTGATGGTTGATTTTATCTCTCAATATCTGTATATTGTTCTTCATCGGTTGGCAATCCTGCCAACCGTTACCGGACAAGCGGCGGCAACCGCTCCGGTAAAAACAGAAGGAGCAGTATATGGACTTATCAACAGTTATTTTTTTCTCTGTACTTGCAATTCCAGCCCTATCCGGTCTTGTGCTGCCGTGGTTGATGGTTCGCCAGGGCTATCGTGAGATCGTCGGAATGTTTTGCTTCATTACTTCAGTTCTTTCTCTTGCGCTTATTGCGGGTGTCGTCGGCCAAGCCGCCGATCTCTCTGTAATGGTCATGTTTGCGGGATGTGCGGTGTACGCCGTCCTCATGACAATCAATTGCGCCCTCCCTCTCTGGCTTACCAGAAAGTCAGTTAAACGCTAACAAGGAAGCGCCCAGCGATGCTGGGCGCTAAGAAAAAGACTGGAGAACACAATGGTTAAGTTTGAACGTTCTGCGCTGGGTGATTTCATTTGGGTTTACGAAAATGGAGTGATGGCCGGAAATATCGAATCGCACGGAAATTTATTCCTCGCATACCTGGGGGAACGAGTGGAAACCGCCAAAAAGATTGCTGAGTGTTTTTCATTAGAACAGGCAAAAGTTCAGATGCTTTTGGCGCTCGCTTCTAATGCTCGCAAGGCACGGAATGCGGCGGGATTTGTGCCGCGAGAACGTGAGCGTAGCCGTGACGATATTCCGCTGTGCTCTTGTGGTTCATCAGCCATTCTGCAAGGCCGGTACTCAACTGAAAAGGGGCTTTTGGTCTGGAGATATGATGTGGAATGCGCTTCGCGCTGCGGCAAGAAGATCCGTTTGCTGGGTGACATCTTTACGTATACCGATGCGATTGATGCCTGGTTCCGCAATGTAAACAGCATGCCTTGCAACTGAAAAAAAACGGGCGGCGATGCCGCCCGTAACTGAGGAAAAAAAGATGCTACAGACAACCTTAGAAACCGTTGCCGATCTGATTAACCGCGACTATGAACATGATATGGAGTTCCTCACATTCACGCTTACACGCTCTGATGTGGGTAGGGCGCTGGAGCAAGCAGGTCAACGCATCACTGATGACATGATGAACCAGCTAATGCGCCGTCTGGATGTACATTTTGCAGAATATGAAAAAGATGAGCTTGTATGCAGACACTTCGAGATGATGCGCAGAGAAGCGAACGAGTGCAAAAAGATCCCTGTTAGCGTAGCCACTATAGAAACCATTCTGGAAATGGTTGAAGGAGGAGGAACCGCGGCAAACGATCCCGATATTGTGAAAACGTTACGTGATTTACTCCCCAGCTAAAAAACACCCCGTCAACATTGGCGGGGTTTTTCATCTATCAGTGGGAACCTCAGCGCCGAAACGTCAACGTCAGATAAGCTAAGGCGCTTACGCGCCTCAGCCTATCTTATTCTGACATCAGGTGTGCGGTAGCCCGGCCACTTCAATCACGAAAAAAAATACAAACGGCATGGACACCTTCGGCTCCTGATCCGCAAGCGGCTCAGTCGTCAGCCCAACTTCGGCGTGGCGTTACTCGCCACGCCTACGCCGAACCCGCAAGCGGTTTCGGGCTATCGCTATGGTCTGATGTCTAAAGGCTAAACAAAAAAGGATGGTCGCGTCCGTTCCGGCCGCAGACGCTTCATACCTTCCGGTTCGAGCCCTAACATAAAGATTCAGTAATCCTGATCGATACCGGATTTTTTTTGGCTAACCACAAACGATGGTTTCGATTCACAGGAACCACAGAGTAAAACCAGATTCTTTTTTCCCCATACCGCAGTTTGGCATAAAGGGCATACGTACTTTGTGCGCGTTTCTTTCCCGTCTACAGGAAACACCAGGGTGAAAGCAGGAGGATCAGGGCTAAGCGTTGAATAACCGGATGTGAAATCATCCTCGTCCTCATCTTCATCGCCGCCACTGATTCCTTTTGGCATTAACAAAGGAGTGCTGGGGCGGATTGGGGGAAAACGATCAATCCAGCTTAAAGTGAAATTAGTGGTTATCAGCTCCGCGCATGCTTTCTCGAAAACCCCACCGGGAATGATGTAATGCGTCATTTGGTCGCCCGTCATTTTCCCGCCAGGTTTTCCGGTGTTAGATGGATGCAAACCAACCCTGAGCATTAATTTCCCCCACTCTTTGTTGTGGTAACGGCCTCGTCCTGGCTTACCAAAATGCTGCTGTTCAAGGTGAGTCATTTCGTGAACCAGCGTAGAGAGCGATTCCTCAATGGTGCGGATCCCAAAATATGAGGGGTTCATTGCAATTTCATC
Organism: Danaus gilippus; assembly: GCA_018231785.1. Classification (NCBI taxonomy): domain Eukaryota; kingdom Metazoa; phylum Arthropoda; class Insecta; order Lepidoptera; family Nymphalidae; genus Danaus; species Danaus gilippus. The sequence goes on from DVQO01000056.1 coordinate 10,934, forward strand.
AGTGAAATCACCTGCTGATCGTTCCACAAATCTGTTGCTGGAAAAATAGCCGTAAGTGTGTTTTTCACGCTGCAAAGTTATAAGACAGGGCGGGAGGCGGTTCTCAAATAATGTCTTATTGAAAAAATCATAAGCCGACTGTAATTCCAGGTAGGTATCTCTGGTTGGCGCTTTGCTCATAATCATCACCAAATAAGTAATGGGGCGTGACCCTTCGGGTCGGCCTCTCGTGCTATGCATCGAGCTGCTTTGCATCTCGACCCTTCGGGCTTCCATGCCTCACGCAATTTGAAATTGTATTGTACATTACAATTGTATTGCACAATACAATTTATTAGGAAACAAAATGGGGCATCAGCCCCAATGTAACAACACGAAAATCGACAAAAGAGAAAGGCCGCTAACTACCAGAATAAAAATTGAAGCCAAGAGATAGCGGCGGGAGAGGCGAGATTGTTCGTGCAGTAAAGAACGGATCTCCTTTCTTGCCTCATGCGTATCATCAAGTATTGCGGTTAACTTGTTGTAGATCTCCCCGTTCGTATTAGACAGTTCACGGTTAGCAACCTGGAGTAAGCGGCGAGCCTCTTCTAATCGGGTGACGAATGCATCACCGGACTCTTTACTTGAGACATCCACTTTTTCCAGGCGAGTAACCAGATCCTGAATATCTTCGAGAATGGCAGCGGCCATAGCCGCCGTCATTGTCTGCGATTTAAGGCCTGACATATCACTTAGCCGTTAAAGCTTTAAATACATCATCAAGATTTTCACGCGCAGAAACAGCGAGGCGCTTAAGTGAAATCATTTTAACAGCGTTAATCTTTTCATCTTCATTTGCCGCCTCTTTTAACTTTTTACGCCAGTCCGTAGGATCTTCCAGTAAATCAGGGATGCTCTTTTTAAGAGCGCGGAGCTGTTTGTAAATATCAGATGAGTACACAACGGCAGACGGGTTCAGCGTAAAGTTTTTCTTTGCCTGATGCATTGCGAACAAAGGATAAAAGTCTGATTCAACATCATCATCAACTTCGACCTTGTTAAACACAACTCGAATTTTTTTGGCAGGAACGCCTAATGACGATAGAGCCTGGATTGTTGCAAGGGTATCTTCCAGTTGCTTACTTTCTTTAACCGCAGGAACAACGAAGTAATCAAATTCTTCATGTGAACCAGAGTATTGCTTCATTAACTTCATGGTATCTTCAACATTACTTGCGCCAACATCAACGATAGCTTTATCTGCAAGCATTACTGCTTCCATCATTTGGCCAAAATCTTTACCACGAACCTTTTCTATATCTTCATTACCAGCGTTAATCGTCTCGATAGTTAACTGCAAAGCACCAGGCATACGGGCGGCAAAAACATGTTCAGCTAATGTGGTTTTTCCATTGTTACCAGAGAAGTTAATTGTAGCGACTTTCATTTAATACCACCTTTTCCTATTGGTTTCTTTTGCATCATAAACTCAGAGACAGAACTACTTCTTTTGCTGGGATCTAATATATCACCGAGTGATGTTTTATTCTCAGCAGTTTGATTCTCTTGACTTACTGGCTCTGCTTCTTTTACTTGTTCATCATTATTTTTCGCATGCGAAAATGTTTGATGTTGATTCGCGGGCTCTGATTTAGTCTTTGACTTGAAACGCATGTAATACTTTTTCCAGGTCGAAAGCTTCATACCCATTTCTTCGGCAATAGCATTTTGTGTCATACCCTGACTGATTTTATTTTCAATATCAGCTAGTGCATTTTTAAATACTACTGATTGCTTTAGTTTTACCTCATCATCTTTCACAATGTGGCTCCTTTTGATTCCTGACTATAGTGATCTCGAATGGGGCTTATGTCAACTGATTTAGTCTCTTTTTGTCTCCTTTTTGTATCTCTATTGTCTCTATTGTGTCCTCTTTGTGTCTCTCTTGTGTCTCTCATCTGTATCTATTTTGTCTCTTTTTTGTCTCCTTTTGTGGTGTTTCGGACTCCCTGTCCTCCCTTAACTTCCAGATCGCGGTTGTTTTATGAACAGATTTCCCTTAACCCTTAACGCCGAAAAGCATACACCATACGCACCTTTTAGGTGTCGGTATGGCGCTGATATATCAGTGATTTAATCTATTTGATGGTTTTAATGATATGGCGTCATATTTGGCGTCATTTTATGTATTAAATATATGTAAAATATAATAATATTGTGGCGTCATTTTTGACGTCAAATTTAAAGAGAAAGGAAAACGCAGTGAGTGATGAAAGATTGTACATTCGGGTGTCTACGGAACTGCGCTCAAGGCTCCAGGTAGCAGCCGCAAGCGCAGGTCTTAGCTTAAACCAATACGTCAATTCTTTATTAGAATCTGGAGGTAGTCAGGATGAGTTTAAAACAATGGTTATTGAGCTTTTGCATGATATATCGGAGATGGTTTCAAATAATGAAAATAACAATAGAGACACAACCAATCTTGAAACATTAATGTATTTAAGATTGCTTTCAACTCCAGAGCATCGTAAGAAAGTTAATGCGGAATTAAATAGATTAGGAATGAAACCTGTGAGGATTGACAATGAGTGATGAAATGCAAAGATATGCTGGAGAGCATCGTTTTGGGTTCGCCGTATTTGCTATTAGCCCCGTTGTAGCATGGTTTGTTACAGCGGAAAAATTAGGCGTTGCGAGAGTTACAAAACCTAAAATAAAAGGCCTTATCGAACTTTTCCCCCATACATTTGAATATCCTTTGCTTTATATTGTGCCAATCTGCGCAGCTATTGTTTCTATTTTTATATGGATGATGGCTGTTAAATTAAGTAAAACTGAATTTAAAGGGATGAAATATAAATACAAACTGAGGGGAGCAGATTTAGTTAGTGCTGACGAGTTAAATCAAAAAACAAGAAAAAGGAAAGAGAAACAGGTTGATTTGGCAACGATATATATGCCAACAACCGTTGAAAACCTACAGACGCTTATTGTTGGTGCTATCGGTTCTGCTAAGACGTTAACTCTATCAAAAGTTATCTTTTCTATTTTAATGCGTGGTGATCGTCAGGTAATAGTAGACCCTGACGGCACTTTCGTTTCAATGTTTTATAAGCCTGGCGATGCGATTCTTAATGCTTATGATGCAAGGTCGCCCGGATGGTCTATTTTCAACGAAATGCGAAGTGATGCTGATTTTGATACCTACGCGTATTCGCTTATTCCATTAGGAAAATCTTCAACAGAGGAAGAATGGAATGCTTATGGTCGTTTATTAGTTTCAGAGGTTGGAAGAAAATTACATGAAGAAGGGCAGGCGACATTAGATAAATTATTTTACTGGTGCTGTGCTGCCGATGAAGAGGCTGTAGAAGAATATTGTAAAGGTACATTGGCTGAATCTTTGTTTATTGGTACTGACCGAACGATTGGATCGGCTCGTTTCGTATTGTCTAACAAACTTTCTGCTCATATGAAAATGCCTCCGGGTGATTTCAGTATCAGGGATTTTCTGGCTGACCCTTCAAAGGGTAATTTGTTCATTACATGGAGAGAGGATCAGGTTGCGACAATGAAACCGCTAATTTCTTCCTTTGTGGATGTTATCGGCAACGCAATTTTATCTTTACCTGAAGATGAAAGCCGTAAGATATGGCTACATACCGATGAGCTGGCAACGCTGGATAAGCTGTTTGCATTAATGCCGGTTCTGACAAAAGGCAGGAAAAAAGGTGTTCGCGTCATGTCTTGTTTGCAGACCGTTTCCCAGCTTTATGCTATTTGGGGCAAAGAGGACGGCAACACGCTGCGCGGAAGCTATCGTAATCTTGTCGTCCTGGGATCGGCACAATCAGATGAAGAAACCGCCGAAACACTTTCCAGGTCGCTTGGTGATATTGATGTAGTGCGCAATAAAAACAGCAAGACCAGCGCAGGTAAAGGTAACAGTGAGACTAATGGCGATCACGCTGAAAAGGACAGGCTTGTAACACCATCAGAAATATCCAACCTACCAGACCGCGAAGGGTACGTAGCGCTCACCAGGGGTTATCCGGTTGCTAAGGTAAAGGTTCCCACTATCAGCTTTAAGAAGCGCGTTCCTGAATTTGTTGAGCGCAAAATTCTTGGAGGGAACATGTCATGATGACCCACACAATTCTGACTGCCGATAAATCTGTGGATCGCGCCGCTTCCTATTATGAAGATGGTGTGGACGATTATTATCAGAAGGAGGGGGAGTCAAAAGAATGGCAGGGGAAGGGCGCAGAAATGCTGGGGTTACAGGGAGAGGTTAATAAAGAGGATTTTAAAAAACTGCTTTCCGGCCACCTCCCTGATGGTACTCAATTTCGTAACTCAGTGCGCCATGATAGCAGTACAAGAATTGGAATAGACTTTACGTTTCAGGCTCCAAAGTCTGTATCCATCCAGGCTTTAGTGCATGGTGATGCTGAGATTATTAAGGCTCATGATAAAGCCGTTACGCTAGCTGTTGAAGAACTTGAACGACGTGCAATGACCAGGCACAAGATAGATGGAAAGTCGTATAAAGAAGAAACGGGGAATCTGATAGTCGCTAAATTCAGACATGAAACCAATCGTGAGCAGGAGCCTCACTTACATACCCATGCGGTAGCCATCAATGCCACCAGGCGTGCCGATGGAGTTTTTCGGGCGCTGGTAAATGATGAACTGATAAAAAATTCTAAATTTTATGGGGCATTATACCGTTCAATTCTCGCCAGAGAGCTAGAGGCTATTGGCTATAAATTAAGGCATGAGAATGATGCTTTCGAACTGGCTCATATTACGCGAAAACAGATCGAGGGCATGTCTACAAGAACACAGCAAATTGATGAAGGTTTAGCTGATATGGGGCTAACCCGTGAAACGGCTAGCGCGGAGCAAAAAACCTATATAGCCAAAAAAACACGCAAATCAAAAGATGTTGGCGTTGACGGTGTGGTATTGCGTGATAGGTGGAAAGGCATTTCAAATGAGCTGGGGATTGATTTTAATGGCCGTGACTGGAGCTATTCAGACAAAGCTTCTGAGAAAGCTGCATCTGGTGTTGTGCATAAACTGGAAGAAATCACCATCGAGCAAGCCGCGTCACGCGCCGTAAAATTTGCAATAAATCACTACACAGAACGTCAGACGATAGTACCCAAACCGGAGCTTATTGAAACTGCTGTAAAGCACAGTATGGGAAGAACCACGTTAGAGCAGATTGAAAAAGAAATCGAGAAACTTGAAGCAAAGGGATTCCTGATTGTTGAGGAAAAACTCTATACATCAGCAAACTCATTGAATGGTGCTGCATTATCCAAAAAGGCCTGGATAAGCAGCCTTACTGATGCAGGTAAAACATTTAATGATGCCCGTCGCCAGGTTGACCTCGCAATTGCGAAAGGGCGTTTGACTCCTACATCACCGCGATACACAACACAGAAATCTCTTGATCAGGAAAAGCGTATTTTGCAAAGGGAGGTTGAAGGTCGTGGAAAAGCCGCACCTATCCTAAGCAAAGATGAGGTGTCAGCCTTTCTATCCAAGACTTCACTACGAAAAGATCAGAAAAGCGCAGGTGAACTGATCCTGACCACTGAAAATAGAATTATCGGTGTTCAGGGGCAAGCTGGGGTAGGCAAGTCCTATATGTCCAAATCAGTGACGGATAAAATCAAAGAAGCTGGTTTTAACCTTCACGTTCTTGCACCTTACGGTTCGCAAAAAAAATCCCTGATTGCAGACGGAATGGAGGCGCGCACTGTTGCTTCATTTCTGCATACATTGAGCCGTGAACATACGTTAGATGAAAAAACCGTAATATTGGTGGATGAGGCGGGGGTTTTACCAAACAGGCTCATGGATAAACTGACCGAGATATCCAGTAATACTGGCGCACGTCTTGTTTTGCTGGGTGATACAGAACAGACAAAAGCTGTTGAATCCGGTATTCCGTTTGCACTTTTACAGCGCAATGGCATGAGCACCGCGCTTATGAATGAGATCCAGCGACAAAAAGGCAGCCCTCAGTTGCTGAAAGCTGTAGAGCTGGCCGCAGTGGGGCAGGCCTCCGAGTCGCTTGCCCTTGTTACTGAAGTGGCCGAAATTGGAGCTCATGAATTACGGTATAAACAGATCGCAAATGAATACGTGTCACTTCCACAGGAAAAGCGAGATGAAACGCTCGTCATTACAGGAACGAACGAGAGCCGTGTAAAAATCAACGCACTAATAAGACAAGAGCTAAAAATTGAATCCAGCGTCGAAATGACCGCATTAACGCGCCTGGACACCACCCAGGCAACACGCCGCTACAGCAAATATTACACACCGGATTCAACCATTATTCAGCCTGAAAAGGATTACCTGCGCTATGGCCTTGAACGAGGTAAATCCTATCGTGTGGTTGAGCATGGCGAAGGTAATACCCTGATTGTTGAGGGCGAGGGAGGTAAGCGCTTAACTATTAACCCGGCTCATATCAAAAATCTGTCAGTCTACAAACAGGAGCAACAACGGTACGGTGTGGGCGAAAAGCTGGTAATTACCAGGAACAATGCCGAGCTGGATGTGGCTAACGGAGACAGGTTTACCATTACGGGTATACAGGCAAATCATATTTATTTGAGTGACGGTAAGAAAGAGATAGCTCTCGATATCAATCAAAAGCAGCATCTTGATTATGCCTACGTTACAACGGTGCATTCCGCTCAGGGGTTAACAAAGTCAGAAGTGCTGATGAATATAGAGACAAAATCAAGAACCGTCGCAAGAGATTGGTACTACGTGGGTATTTCTCGTGCAAAAAGCCGCGCAAAGATATTCACGGACGACATCAAAAAGCTACCTGCCGCCGTGTCCAGAGAAAGCCAAAAAACCGCTGCCCTTGATTTGAAGAACAAGACAACACAGAAAATCAACGAAAAGGGGAGGGGGAAAGCGCTTACTGAGCCAACAAGAACGAAGCAGATACGCCCAAAGCAACCTACGGAGAAGCAGTCTGAAAAAGGTCATGCGAAAAGCTAAATTTTCGCATGCGAAAAACAGCGCAGTCATACCTGCATAATTCCTTTTAGGGGAACGGGTTAAAAATGAAGTTAACAATGGTAATCGTCGGGGTATTGGTTCTTGTATGGTGCTGGCTTGGGCGCAATGGTATAAGGCGTTCCAGACATTTACGCATGCAAAGGAAAGCCCGTAATCAGTTAGATCTAATCAACAGCTTGCCGGAGTTCAGACAGCGCATAGCATATCTACGGAAAATTAATGCCTTCGTTTTTGAAGAAATGTTGATGGAGGCTATCGAACGAGCCGGGCATAAGGTGTACCGGAACAAGCGCTACACTGGCGATGGAGGCATTGATGGAAAGGCTCTTATCAACGGGCATTACTATTTGATCCAGGCGAAAAGGTATACCGGACATGTGACAACCGATCACGTTTCGTCATTCAGTCAGCTCGTTAAGAGAAACAAGTGCAGGGGAATTTTTTGCCATACAGGTAAAACCAGACCTGCAACTAAAAGCGCTATAAACGGGATTGATCATATCGAAATCATTAGCGGTCAGAAGCTTTTGGATTTACTGGAAGGTAAGTACATCCCTAGTCCGGCATTTAACATAAATACCATTAAGCGTACTTAAGCTATTGATATATAAGGGTTAATCTATGACTTATTATGAGTCGGTTGAGACTGTGACGTTTACCAGAGCAAGAGCGTTGATAGAACTACAGAATCATGGAATACCGGAATCGGAATATCCCGTTTTCTTTTCTGATATGGGAGATAAAAGCCACTACAAGGCGCAAGCTGTACTGGAATGGCTGATGTACTGATACGTCCTGATTTCGCTTCAACCCGCTGAAATGTTAAAGGCCGGGGAGTGGTTGCCCCCCGGCCTTAGTTACGTTTCCGTCACGATCAGAAGAACATGCGGATCAGTTCAAGAAAGACGATTAACGCTTTCAGAACGATGATTGCTTTGTCGATTAAAGCGCCCATCCGTTTCTCCATAAATGGAGTAAAGACACCGTGGCTTGCTCTTACACTGCCTGTCACCACGGCTTCTCTTCGTCTTGTCAGTTGTAGAGAGTCTCACTCCTGCCAGAGCACAGCTAACCAGCACCACCTGTATTACCTGCCAGGACTTTGAACCTGTTCATGCCGCATGAGCGGAACGCAGGGAGAGACTCAACCACAGAGCTAACCCGCTGATTATACGTTTATCTGACGGCCAGGCAAACCGTTAACGCACGGTCACTGCCCATCATGTTGCATAATCAGGCTTCACGGATTATCATACTATTGTCAGTTGTAGAGAGTTTCCCTTCCGGCCAGAGTTACCAGCTCGCACCGGAACCGTAAAAAAGCCGACCTCACCAGTCGGTTTTTTTACGTCTGCGTTTTCCCGCTTCGTTAAAATCCATTCTAAATGAAGAAATACTTCTCCGGCAAACCCAACAACGTAAGGACAATGTATCTTTACTCACTGTTGCCAGCCGCCACTATGAAAACCCCTGTGTCACCCTTCCAGCATGCGCCTGGCGGTCTGCGCGTCATAGCTGAATGAGAGCCCTTTCCCGGCCAGGACATCGAGCGAGAACACCCTGGCATAGACTTCCGTACTCCGGGCGTAACGGTGGCCGAGCAGCGACTGGAGCACCCTGTCAGGAACCCCGCTCATCTTGAGGTGCATCGCGTAGCTATGGCGAAAGGTGTGCGGCGTGATCGGGATAGAAAACGTTACCCCGTCACGTTCTGCGCGGCTCACAGCGGCGTTTAGCCAGTTCAGCGGCGTCTGCCGTGACCGGACTTCCCATACGGGCTGATGCCGTATGCGCTTGCGCCAGGTGGCAAGGTATTCGCGCATCCGTTGCACGTAGGCGGTATCGAGCAGCGGTACAATCCTGATCCCCGGCTCAGGTGGTTTGCGGTAGCGCGGATCGGGGTGAACCGGTTCGGCGGCGGCAGGTCGTCCTGGGCGGCGCGTTGCTTCGCGGTTTCGCTGTTTCAGGGTGCGCAGCGTCACCACGGCCTGAGGGTATTTGCGGGAGGGCTCCAGGATAAAATCGGCGGGTGTCAGTGCCAGCGCTTCATTAAGTCGCGCCCCCGAATTCCAGAGCGTGTCAAAATACATCCGGGCGGTCAGATCGTCTATATAGGAAAGCAGCACCGCGACTTCCGGCGCGAGCAGATACTTTGGCAGACCCGCGCCGAGGTGCGCGGCCAGATCGCGCATCGTTCTGGCCGCATCGAGGGAAACGGGCATCGCCCAGGCGTTGCTGTGTGAATTCTGGAAAATTCCGGCGGGTAAGTTACTCAACAATTCAATCTCCGCATCCTGATTAAAACCTGCTGCCGCCTCCGGGCAGAGCCCTGCGTTGTCCGGGCGGTCAGCCAGGCACAAACGAGTTGCGCCCGGCCTCCCTTCCCCCTGATAAAACACCGGGTATGTGCTTCCCTTCATTGGGTGACGAAATACCCCGGCGCGTTTGTCTTTATCCAGGACACATCGCGGCACACCGGAAGTATGGCGTAAAGCGCGGCGCAGTCCGATCACAATAATTCCGATCACCCAAAAAAAAATTGGACATTTTTTCCGATAGTGCCGTTTTGCCTGGTGCGCTGTGAGCTGGCAAGCAGCCGGACGGGGGGCGGCGTTCGCCCCCGCCGAACTGATTAGCCCAGGATAAGGGCGCGGTGGCCGCAGGACAGCACCACATATTGCGATCATCATTTAGTATGTTGTAACTACTATAAACTACGGAGGGGTACTGGACAGAAACACCTGAATGTCTAACCGCGCGGGGAATTAATGAGAGGTGGCCGAACCGGACGGCCGCAACTGTATTCCGGCGCACTGTCACCTCCTGTCAGGCCGTTGTGATCTGCCCGGACACGCGCCCGGAGCGCGGGAAATCTTGTTCAAATAATCTGGAGCGGTCGCAGCCGTTCCGGAAGTTGGCCATCGACATCGAGGCGCAACCGGCGCGAAGATGGTTTGTTGTTTTACAGTGAGTTAGGCTATTTGCGGTGCGAAAATTATCGGTGAGTTTTTTTGATGGAGGCAGTAACGGCGGTGTGCTACGTGAATTCTGCGATTTAAACAGGGGTATCGGGCGAAAGAATTTACGAGAGAACGCAGAAAAAAGGCCGCTTGCGCGGCCTGATACTTGATTATGAACGGTTCAGCAACCGAATGAACTGATCCCTCAGTCGGTTTTCTTCTGACTGATGGCTAATCAGGGATTCCAGCATTTCCTGATGATCCTCAGACTGATTCACCACCTTACGGCACTGTAGCTCTTGTGCAACAAGCCGAGACTCATGCTCAAGCGCCTCTTTGTCTCCCATTTTACAGGCCAGGCGATGCCACAAATTACGGTAAGAGGCGTTGATTAAAGCGATTTTATACAGTGCAAGCGCCTGAGAAACCTCACCCTCAATAGGATTGGTTGTGAACGTAACAGGCGCATCATAGGGATAAGCAGTCATATGAATACCTTCGCAGGAAGATGTATATACCCAAGAATAACAGGCCAGATCTCGCGCTGCCAGCAGAACTGGACGGTATAACCTCCGTGTCCAGGTGGCGCGGGAATAAAACTGGAAGCGGCCAGAGCTAGCTGCCGGAAGCTGGCGATCTGCCCGGACACGTCGCCCGGTGCGCGGGAAATCTTGTTCAAATTTTCTGGAGCGGTCGCAGCTGATAAAGGCGTTGGCCAACGCGCTCGATGCAAAGCCGGCGTTTGAGTGAATTGTTGTTTTACAGATACTTAGGTTGTTTGCGGTGCGAAAAATATCGGTGAGTATTTTTGATAGAGTCAGTAACGGCGGTGCGCTACGTGAATTCTGCGATTTTCGCTGGGGTAACGGGGGAAAGAATTTACGAGAGAACGCAATGGTGGCATTCAGCGCTGACAGAGCCGACCCCGTCCGATGAGCTGCTTTGCACTTCATAAACGATAACCGCCAGGGCTGCTAAGACTGTAGCTATAGCCAGAACGTTAAAAAATACGTCCTTCATCTTTATGAACGACATGCCGATTTGCTTTCTTTCCTTTTTGTCAGCCTCCGCTATCAACCAGTGTTGATATGAATCACTGTTACTTAATCTATTCATGTTCCCCCCAATTATCGACCATACTGATAATGCTACTAAAAACGCTGATACACAATAAAATCGCAGCAGTGCAGCCTATAACAGCAACCGTGGAAAAAACGGCATTCAGTAATTGCTTAAAACTCGCGCCGTCGCCTGGTTGATACTGCTGCCAATAAATCGTTCCAGATGTTATTGTTATTGCTACGCAGAGGATCACCCATGCCAATTTAATATTATCTCTCTTTAACCAATTAACTTTTTTCATTTCAACTCCCTTTCTTACCTGATCACACTCTGATTCAGGTGTTTCCTGATCACCGTCTGTATTTCTTCACACTCGCTTTCCAGCTCAGGGTTCTTATCGTGGTACATCGCGTACTGCTGCACCGCTTCAAAGATACGACAGAGAATCAGACTATCAGTCTGATCAAGTGAGCCAAGTTCGTGAGTTTTAAGTCCGATGCTATCAAGAATTTTTTCTACAGCACTCATGGTGAACACCCTTTCCGATGGATTACAGCCATTATACAAAGCCAGATCTCCCGCTACCAGCAGAACTGGACGGTATAACCTCCGTGTCCAGGTGGCGCGGGAATTAAACAGAAACCGGGCTGACCACGCTGCCGGAAGCTGGCGATCTGCCCGGACACGTCGCCCGGAGCGCGGGAAAACTTGTTCAAATTATCTGGAGCGGTCGCAGCTGAGTATCGACTTGGCCAACGCATCGAGCGAGTTACCGGCGTTTCAGTGAATTGTTGTTTTACAGATAGTTAGGTTGTTTGCAGTGCGAAAAATATTGATGAGTATTTTTGATGGAGGCTGTAACGGTGGTGCGCTACGTGAAATCTGCGATTTTCGCTGAGGTAACGGAGGAAAGAATTTACTAGAGAACGCAGGAAAAAGGCCGCTGGCGCGGCCTAAGAGAAGGTTATGGTGCAGGAGGAATCCAACCGTGGCGTTCAGCAAGTACCTGCCATTCGGGTTTTTTGGCCTTAATATATGGTAGGCAATACTTAAAAACCTCATCAAAGGGCTTGCCGCTGATAAAATTACGGGGTGTATTCTTAACCGCTGCGGGTGCATTTGTGCTGTGCTCACTTAGCGCCACAAGAACTGGCATTAACAGTTTTATCAGCTCGTCGTCTTCCGTTTCATTCACTATCTTCGTGATATCAGTAAGATGCTTAGACGATTTTTTTACTTCATTTAAAGATGCAATTACCTTGTTGTACATTTCTGCGAACTCCACAGTCACTTTTAATTGTTATTTGGAAATTTCAATGGATGCCTTTATATCGAGGCGACAATCAGTATAAATCCAAGTATTGCACTCAAGAACCCTACCGAGATTAATAGCACTAGTTTGAACTAATGATAAAACTTCATCGATGGTTTTAACCTGACCACTTTCAATTGCTCTTGCAATGTCTAATGCTTCATACATACGCCCTGCCATTTCGTGTTTCTCAGTTTCGGACGGTGTAGTATGAGACAGTCGTTTTATATTCATATCTAAAATCTCGCTATGTGTATTTGAACATCATAAAGCCATATCAATTGAAAACAGAACTGACATAGTATTTATTCTTGGACTATACCCAAACGTTTCTGGCAGTTACCGCAGTAAGCAGTTTTCTTTTCAACCATTTTGACGGGATCCCACATATGAGTGTTATCACCGTGGTTGCCATTGAAATTATAAAATACTGAAGTAGAGCCACTAACTGTTGCCCTGACATAGAACTCATCATAACCACAGTGAGGACAATTTTTAATGCCGCTTTTAAGCTTTGTCATTACAACTCAACCTCAACATGCTTCTCCCTTGAAGATGAAAACAACGAAAGCGGAGCATCCAGCAAGATAGATTTATAAATAGCAAAAAATGCAAGCCATGAAACCAAAATCCCAGGACTCATAAAGATAAAAAAGAATACTGCATCATGGTTATTAGCATTTAAATAATGAAGCACAGATGCATCTGGATTGTTGCCACACAAAACGGCAATAAATGTGAATGCATCATAATATCCTCTTTCAATATTTTCAAATAATGCAGGGAGCCAATTAAAGATCATGAAAATATTAAACCCGATAACGACAACTAAAACACACAGCATCTTAATAAAATATTTCATTTAACAGCTCCAATACCAAGTTATCGAGATTTATCTAATAAAGCACCATACATTATAACTAAGGATTAAGCCAGAGATTCATTATCAGTCGTGTCGGTAACTGTGTCTTTCGTAGCTTTTTGCCACCTGTAACAATCACATTATCAAGACTCATATTAATATTAGCGATGTCACCAGGAGAGAACAAATCAGATACTATATAATTAATCTTATCAGTAACAGGCGTTGCTTTAAACTGATAGCCGTCAACATCAAAATCACTCTCAGCATCTAACTTAATTCCATGAGCATGTAGTGTTTTTTCTGCAAGCTCATAACATTGTTGGGTTGCTCTATCCTGAATTTCTTTCAGTTTTTTGAAATACTGCTTTGTCGCTTCCTTTAGTTCTGATAGTTCGGTAGAAGAATAGCCGCTGTTTTCGGCCTTTTCGATTCCATCAAGGATAGAATCCACAGACCATTTAATCGACGAATCGAATTCTATGATGTGTTTAACAATGTCAGCACTTTGATAGCTTTTCTTTTCATCATCACCGAGCATGTATTTACTGTTTAGATTAACGATCCCATGAGCGAACCACTCTGGCTCCAGCTCGTTATCGCAGAGTTCATCACCCAACTGCGTTTCAATCCCTTTAGTCGCCATAAATCACCTCAAGCTATGCGCTTATCTTATAACTACTTACTTGCTGACCGATAATCAGAGCCAATGATTTAGCCTCATCAATAGTAGTCACAACAGGCGTATCGAGCACGCTAAAATCAGCTACATCTTTAATTATGATGTTTATATCGTAGGCAGATGAAGGATCATCACACCATAAATCACAAGCAACTAATGATATATCTTTTTTCCCTTCCATAGTTAATATAGGAGGCTCGATTTCGATATAAGCAACAACAATTCCATCATTAAAGGTTTTTTTAATTTCAACTTTTAATCTATCAATGTAACAACTTACTTCGTGATTCATTGAATAGCCTCCTGTCTAATATCACCTTTAGATTTTTCGGTGTCTATTATAGCCCATTTCATTTTGTCCAGTCGGAGTGATACGCATAGACTCTCGACCATCTACAACCAGATGAGAGGGCATAATATAAGCCTTCTTCAATAATGCTTTTGCAGATACTGTACAGTTTTTTGCATCTGTACCAATAAAGAAGCGCCCTTTTAAATCCCGCCATAGAACAGCTCCGGCGCTCATTTCCCGTAGTATCAGTAGTTGACCATCCGGCATCCACCAACCCGCCATTTGCTTCTCCAATTCATATCATCGCTAACCTCAGGCAGCCCGAAAAAAGGTCACCTACCAAGAAGAAAGGCGCTTACGCCCCCCCCCCTTTAATCTCTTCCCCAGTTACTTAGGTAATTAGCAATTTCAGGTACACGCGTTTCAGAGACACCATACTTATTTGCAAGCTTGATAAGCATCACATCATCAATGCTTTCATCTCTCATCAGCCGAGTTACTAAATCATTGAAATAATAAATAACAGGCTGTTTCTCATTTTCATTTAAAAAGTTCAAAGAAGAATCTGAATACTCAGAAACCATAGTTATTATTCCTGGCAAAATCATTGTTGGTGTATTAATTTCCATAGCGCTCACCTTTTCTATTTAACATATTTTATTCACCCCGCCAAAGCGGGGCTACGAATAGTTCCACTTCTAAGAAGAATCAGGAATATGATTCAGCTAGTTTATCAGCCTGGGCAAGAGCCTGTTCTAAACAGACCGAATAATCATTAATTACATCCCACCCATCATTTCCGTAGATAAACCGGACGAACCCAATACGTTCCCCGGTATCAGACGAATGGACAAACATATAATCTTCATCGGAAGTGAACATGGCTTCAAGAATTGACTCAACATGAGTAGTGGGCTTGAGCGTAACTTCTTCACCGTCAAACACAGCTACTTTAAACCCAGCGGCTACCAAGCCACTGGCAGCAGCCTGAGCAATCTCTTTTTCAATTTTCTGGCGATTTTCAGCGTTCATGGGTTACATCCTTATCTTGTTGGCGTAACTCCAATATGAACTATAATTCACAACACGGCAAGAAATATTATGAACTATAGTTCACTATTTGCAGGCAACCCAGCTAAAGCATCATTCCAGTGCTGATCCCTGTTTGGGTTTCCGGCGATTTTGCTGATCCATGTTTCAGACTTCCCCCAACGCGCAGCAAGCGCCGGGCGTGACCAACCTTTTCGCTTCATTTCGGCTTTAAATTCTTCTTTTGTTGGTTTGTACATACGGCCACTCTGGTGAACTATAATTCACAAATAGTAAGTTAAACACATGCAATTAGCAACTGGACAGAACCACCTGAATGTCTAACTGCGTAAGGAATTAATGTTAGGTTTTTCGCAGTGCGAAAATTATCGGTTAGTTTTTTTGATGGAAGCAATAGCGGCGGTACGCTACGTGAATTCTGCGACTTTCGCAGGGGTATCGAGCGAAAGAATTAATGAGAATAAAACCATTGCTAGCATAGCATCATTAATGTGATGTGATATGATATACGAAAGCATAACATAATAGGACAACACCATGAAGGTGAAACAGCTAAATCTCCGGTTCCCGGAAACATTGATTGACCGCCTGAAATCTACCGCAGATCAGCAGAACGTTTCAGTGAATAACCTGGTTGAACGTTATCTTGTCAATGGTCTTGATAATGAGAGCCGCGATCAGGCTGAATATTCACGAATGATTGCCGACCCCTTTGTGCCACTGAGCCAACTTTATCACCTGTTGTCAGATAACATTTCCGACAGCGAATTTAACTATGATACAGCCCCCCTATCTCCTGCTGAAATACGTTTTGTGGCAGAAGGTGCTCTTACAGAAATAAACAGGCGCAGCGTCCAGTTGCCCTGGTACATCGAAACAAAAACGATTGCAGACAGCGCACTCAAACGCGATACAATCTCTTTCGACGATACAGACAGACTATTTCCGTTTGCCCTGCGTCATTATCTAAAATATCGCGCAGATCGCGCCACGTTCGCCATCAAAAACACGCCAGATAACATCCGTTCCGTTACGAAGGAATATCAGAGCGGAAACCTGAGCTTTCGCCTCAGCGTGGAGGGAACGATCCGTAACCGCATGGTTCCAAAAGAGCAGCGCGTTTCACCGCTGGTACGCCTGGATATTGACGGAAACTATTTCACGGTCATGTTGGGCTGGGATAAGTACATTACCACCGTGCGCCTGTTACGCTATCTGGAGAGTGAAAGCTGGACAAAGGAAACCCCTGTTATCGATGGGATCGGCTTTACCCGCGCCGAAAAGCCTGCGCACTGGAAAATGCGCAATGACGATATGGAAATTTTACTGACTGACGATGAATTACAGTACCTTTGCAACGGTCTGCTGAATGCACACAGCAGCATATTGAAGTCTGTCATGAATATCATGATCCGTCTTAATGGCGAATAATCAGATAACAAAGAGAAAGAGGTTTAAAAAGGATGAAACCCCAACGTTACCCCGCCAGTATCATCAAAGTTGGTGCAGTGCTGTACAGAGCGTTTGGCTGGACAGATGATGAGGGAAAATGCCATTTAGACCTTGATGAATGGCACGTCAGATCCATACAGAACCGGACAGTATCAAAACACTTTGGCACAAAAAAGGTGGTGATCAGCCTGGTACAAAAAGCCGAAGATATCACCTGGCAAAAGGATAAATGGCTGACAAAATTTCCCGCACACTATCGCCAGAAATTTTACGAAAATGAGCCGTTACCTGGTGGCTTATACACCACACCCAATATGGCATTACGCTATGAGCTGGAATCCACATATCAGAGTATAAAGTGGTATGAAGATGAAAAAGCAGCGGGAATGTGGAGCGCCGATCATGAAATTGAATATAACGGCGAACTTAAACTTATCAAACTCATAAAAGCCAGGATCACGCGGCTTAAAAACATTAAAGCGGGAAAAAGCTAAGTGGATAAGGGCATTATGGGTGGATAACTAAGGTACTGGTCGAACAGCCGCGAAAGCGGCTTTTTTGTGGCCGCTGGATAGGCTGGCCGAAACCCTCGCTTTGCAGTGTGGGGGATATTACGGCTGAGGCCGTAATGCTTTCTGAGTCCTCGCTAACGCTGCGGGGCTTCCGGCGTAGAACGCCTCCCATGCGCCCTGCGCATCTAAAAGATGGACGAAATGATCTATAGAGGGAATTAAACGAGGGGTAGTAAAAAGGCCGCTTGCGCGGCCTGTTTCTTAACGAGGTGAGTAACCTTCTTCGCTCATAGCGTGTTGCAGCTTGTCGATAGCATTTTTCATCAGCCAGGCTTCGTCATCATTGGCAGCACAGCCGCGTAAATCACTCCAGCTAACCCGTTTAACGAACTGCGCAAGTGCCATAGCGTGCTGATCATCCAGCTCTAAACACAACTTCTCGATACCATTCATAAGCATCCCTCAGTGAGTTCACGCTCAGATAATAACAGCCACGGATTACACTAACCAGCAGAACTGGACGACATAACCGCCGTGTCCAGGTGGCGCGGGATTGAAACAGGAAGCGGCCAGAGCCCGCTACCGGAAGCTGGTGATCTGCCCGGACATGTCACCCGGAGCGCGGGAAATCTTGTTCAAATTATCTGGAGCGGTCGCAGCTTATAAAGTCGCTGGCCAACGCGCTCGATGTGAAACCGGCGCGAAGATGATTTGTTGTTTTACAGTGGGTTAGGTTATTTGCAGTGCGCAAATTATCGGTGAGTTTTTTTGATGGAAGCAGTCAGGGCGGTGCGCTACGTGACATCTGCGATTTTCGCAGGGGTAACGGACGAAAGAATTTACGTGAGAACGGCCGCAAAAAAGGCCGCTGGAGCGGCCTGATTGATCACTACTTGAATGTACGTGGAACAAGCTCCCATTCAGCATGATTGTCTTTAACTTTGCAATGATATATCGCCCCCTCAATTGTAACGTATACTCCTGCTGTGTATTGCTTATTCCCGTCAGTACAGGTGTACATTTTGACTTCATTCTTTTCAAGAATTGCGCGTATCTGCTTCAACTCATTAATAGCATCAGTATTGATTACAGCTTGAGTCGCTGCTTTCGAATTACTGAAATAATCTTCTGCCAGATCAATAAAGTTTAATGCTTTATCATCAGCCCAAAGATTATCGTTACGACAGGTAACTGGTTTATTCTTGTAACGCATAGGGCTGCCTGTCTCTAAAGCATTACCATTTTTATCACAACTATATATAGTGCTCTCTGATATTTTTATTGGCTTATCGGGATTAATAACAGGAACACCAACAGCAAATACATGACTACTAAGTACGAGCACGATCATTGCTAGTGACGTTTTGAACATTATTTTATTACTCCATGCTATGAGGCCGCTCGCGCGACCATTGTAAAATCAGGGGGCCGAAGTTATGAAAAGAAGATTTCCACCGCCTAACTTGACCACCGTTAACGCTAAACCACCTTTAGGAATCTGGAATGGTTGGAAAGATTCAACATGGCTGCCGTCAAATAAAACTTTGTAAAAATGTTTAATTGTAACCCCACCTTCATTAACTGAAAAAGGCGTGTTTTTAACGACTATAGCGTCAGTGTCTTTGAATTTCAGGGGAGTCATATACTTTTTGATGGATGCAAACACATCCTCATATGAGAGTATTTTTCCGCTGGCAGCAGGTTTAAAAATGATAACACTACCTTGATAAGAATTTAGATCCAAGGTTTCAGCAACAACATCAGAACGAAAACCAAATTTACCTAGTAACTTTAAAGAATTTATTAGTGAGTTTGTATCTATATACTCATACACACCATAATGCGCACCACCATAAGCACCTTCACTTTGAGCTATATTTGATGCAGGCAATGTCTCAGCTACTGCATTGAAACTCCAAAAAGAAGTAGTAAGCAAAGCTATAAAAAAAGAAGATTTTAGTACATTCATTATATATCCTTTTAATATATGAAACTTAACGAGTTATTTTTCAAAGCCACTAAAGATATCTTTAAGATTTACGAAGAAGATAAAGCAAAACAGCCAATGCAATTGGCGCTATAGCCCCCCCATTCTATTTCATTCCTGCGCTGGCATCCGCTACCGAAACACAGTGACCAGTTTTTGTATGAACTTTAATAAATGCATAACGCTTAAAAAACTTTCCTCGTGGTAGCTTCTCATTCGGCTTAAGCTTCTCTAACCAAAACATAAAGGCTGGATGAGAATTTTTTAAAGCAGGAATATATACTCTATCAGCACGCAGACGGAATGTTTTTGCTAAAATGTTTTCCATCGACTGCGTAACCATTGTTGGCTCGCTTCCCTGCTTCCTCATGTTGCGGAATGTATCTTTAAGCCCTTCTTGACTATTCATATGATTACCCTCTAAATATAGCCCCGTCGTTAACCTATTTGTTTTTTGATTCAGTGTATATCAAAACTGAACGATCATATTCATCTTTCGAAACATTAACAATCACCCCATCGCAATTAAGCTTATTGGTATGGGATTTGAAAAAACCATTATCAATGTTGATTTCTATCGGCTTGCATTTTGTAACGTAATATTCTCCTTTGGATATATTGTCTTGCAATTCTTTTTTAGCACCAGGACCATAAAGAGAAATAAAATAAAACACGCCACCAACGATAAAAGAAGCGATAAGTGAATATTTAAAAATGCCACTATCATACATGGTCAGTTCATCCTTTTTTGTTCTTGTACAACTTGGCTTTTAAACCATTGTTTAGCTATTTCAACTCGTGGATATTTTTTACCATCAAGAATATAGCTTCCTTCATCGCTCATAAAGTAACTGTGTTCATCAATGGCGAAGTCATTTTTATCAGGAACACAATGCACTAATTTACCATTGACAAAAACCGCTTCGGTTACATCAATTTTTTCTCTACGGATTTCCCAAAGTACCCCCTCTTTATTACAGACGAATCCGTAGAATCTTGCATTTTCAGCTTTAACGGGAAAACTATCTGTTCCAGAAGTTGAGGCCAACTGTCTTTCACGGGCTTTAATTGCTGTATTGAAAGAGTAAGCTAATGCTATACATGAAATTACAAGACTGGTAGTTGATAAAACAAATGATTTATTTTTAAGCAGTTTCATCATATGCACCGTTAAACACTATACATTTAAACAAAGCATCAGGATTCAGAGTCAAACAATCCCAAAACAGGCTTTACATCCACAATAACACGTCCTGTAAGCTCCAGAAACGTGCGCCAAACGCCATACGGGATAATTTCAGCACCGTTTCTGTATGCCCTGATCCTGCGGTCAGCACTACGACCTTGTAGACCGAGTAAAACGCCTAACTTAGCATCTGAACCATAGTCTTTAAAAAGCGTTTTAAGCTGATTAAACCAGGCATCTATAAGATACGCTGGCGGCGCAGTCCAGCCCTGTTCAAGGGTATTAAAAATACGGGGATCGATAGTCGTGTAATCAATACTTTCAACTTTAGGAAACGATTTGGCATTCAGGTTAGCTTTAAGAATTGTAATTGCGCGCTCCGTATCTGCCTTTAAAACCAGTAAACGCTGTTCTTCCAGCGGAGGGAGTTCTATAGATATTTCTGTTTTCTTTGTCATTATTGATACACCTATGAAAAGTTGGGGAGAATGCCTCCCCTACTTTGTTAATGCGGATTCAGGACGATACTTTTAACGTCATGAGTCGTGATGTTAACCAGGCTCAGTGTACCCGTTGCTATAGGCTTCCAGACACCAGACATATGAAGATGAAGGAAACAATAATAAAGGTAACGTGGAAGCACCAGATCGCTTCTGCTCACCTTTACCCCTATGCTTTCTTTAGTGAAGATATAGGAGGGTTCACCAACGGAATTTAAAGAGCCCCGACGAACAATCCAGAAATCAGCATCCGGGAAGTCAGTCTTTACAGTTGCAACATCAGAAATCTTCATTACGTTCCTTTGAGGGCTTAGCCTTCTCAGAACGAGTGGCTTTCTGTCGCCCCCGCAAAAAACATATTAGGCGATTTTCGCCTAAATGACAAGGGTTATTCGGGCTCGTTGAACCAAAAAGACACAGACTTATGAAGAACTGAGCGAGTTCACCTGAGCTTCGAAGAACAAGGTGAGTATAAATTTTCGCACTGCGAAAATTTTCTATGATTATGCGGATAAATTCATAGATGTGAGAATTTCAGTAGAATGTGAAGCAACGATTAATGAGCCGAAATTACAAAAAGGCCGCTTATGCGGCCTGAGATAACACATGAAGCTTATGACGTAATTTAGCTGAACCGCTCGCAATCATCATGCCAAGTGAAATTACCTGTAACGCAATAGCCGACATGATGATTATATTATTCATATCTATGACTATCACAACGACCAGGCCGATAGTAAAGACTATCGAAGCGGCGCATACAGGAATGATACGGAACCGCTTAAACCATCCAGAGAAGATGTAACCAGTGGCAGCAGCAGACAAAATCAGAAAGAAAGTAATAAGTGAAGCTTCTAGTAACATTGTTAACCCCTCGCTTTATGAACTGTATATCAGTTTAGTATCGGCGGAAATTTACTTATTTCGAGTAGAATTTCATTAATTTACAATCGATCTATACACAACGACGATTCATTATGAATAAGCAGACTGGCGAGTCGAAGCGCATAAGAAAGGCCGCAAACGCGGCCTGAGATTGAAGTCAGTAGAACGAAACGATTAACCCTCTCGCGAGGGTAATTGCGGCAATGAATTGTATCAAGAGCACACTTATGATTTTAATCTTCGTAAGAAGAGAGCCGGATCTATACTTATCTTTGAGTTGAATTTTAAGGTTCTCATCTACCAACCAGAATACAAAATCAAAATATATTACCACCCCGATAATGGCTAACCATCCATGATATGAAGCTCTCATGCCAGGCAACACTGAGGGAAACATATGTCGAAAGGATAAAACCAAAAAGATGAATAATGAATAAATTATTACCCTAAAGTACCCATTACTTAAAAGTGTATTCATTAACATAACCTGCAAGCTAGAAATTAATTAATATCCATAGACTAGCAAAAAAAGTTAAGCGCTACCAGCTATGGAAACTGATAGCGAAGCAAAGATCTAATACGGTGAAGTCACTTACTCTTTATCACTGCTGTAACTGGATTGTAGATGATAGAGTTTGCTGGAACATCTTTATTAACGAATGTCATAGCACCTATCGTAACGTTATCACCGATTTGCACATCACCAATGATACAGGAATGCGCCCCAATATCAACATTGTCACCTATGACCGTCATTCCAATAATGCCATCAGATGATTTTCTACCTATGGTGGTATTCTGTCTAATGTTAGCATTCTTACCAATAATACACTCTGACCTAATTATTATACCTACATAATGATTAAGCTTTAACCCTGCCCCAATATTAGCTTCAACACTAATATCAACGCCATACTTACAACGAAGATTAGCATTTATTTTTCGAGCCCATTTCTTATTTCTTTTTGAAGGTGAGCTATTAAGATAACTTGCTATACGCCACCAAAAATAAAATCTTTTCTTATAGCTAAATAGAACACGATGAAAAACTTTAAACCATGAAAATTTCTTTTTTCCGCTTCGATTGATAACTTCAATGCGTAGACATTCTTTTAGATGTTCAAGGGATTTATTTGAAGAGGTATTTAATTGTTCAATATCGGAGATCATTCTGGTGTTACTCATCTGAAAATATATCAGTTATTATTAACGGCATAAAACGTGAAAACTTTAGTTTGATGAAAGCGCCCCAAAGTTTTCATTCAAAGTTTAGGGGTTATGCGAGCACACATAGGCTGCACAAACCTGTAAATCGAGATTGTGTATCTCACTCATGAATCTGACACACTGATCATCTTCAAATATTATCTGGTCATCACTACTATACTTTATCAGATATGAGTATTTAACACGTTCATCGAGCAGAGTTTGTTTATCGACCTGATATAAGTCAGTGATACCTAACAAGGTAGTATAGTGATCAAAAGCTTCCTGTAGACGAGGCAGAAGCGAGACACTGGAAGCTGAAAGTAACTGTTTTAATTTTCGATTGGCTTGCCCTGCCGATAACCAATCCAACCCCATATTTTTAAATTTCAACTTGATTTCATCAAGGCAAAATATTTCATCATGGTAAATATCATAATTATCCATAAACAACTCCGCATCTATATCTTAAAGATTAGACAAGATTTACTTAGGCTGATTCTTTAAAAATATGTTAGTAACGACTATAAGCAAAAATGTAGGGAAAAGAGCAACAGCATACCCGACAAAAGTTGATTGAAGTAAAGATAAAGACTCAAGATTTATTTTATAAACAATCAAACTAAATAAAGCACCAATTAGAATGGATATAGCAAGATAAAGATAATAAATAAGTTTTCTTTTTTTAACAACAACCAGAATCATAAATGGGTAATAGACCACACACATATAAGCAGCAAGCTCGATATTCATATCATTTTCCGTTATTGAATAGTTACATTAAATACTAACAGGATATGAAAAATACTACCACTTTAAAAGCCACCAAAAACAAGGATATGAATACTAATTGTTCTTTTGTTTTCTAAAACATTAATGCGGAAAAATCAAGGACACATGAGGAAAAGATGGAGGATCCGGGGACTGGAACAAACCGGGACGCAGCCCCCGGAGCGCCATAAAACCGACGCAGAAGTAGTTTACTATAAGGTGAGTGTAAAAGACAACACTAATCATATGAACATATAACTTCGGGAAGAGTTTTAATTTCAATTATAACTCTTCCCGAAGTAATCAAGCATGTAATGCGCGATAGTTCTTTACCTCTTGAAACGCACCCCCATCGCACCCGCTATTAATGTTGATATAGCTACAGGAACAAGAAATTTACTGAATGGAATATATCCGGTTTCTGACATTACCAATACCACCAACGCAGTAAAGCAGTTTAAAACGATTATCACCATTAACGGGGAAATATTGGAAAACTTCATTCTATTAAAAAAACGTAGTTTATCATTCATTCTTTGCTCTCCAAAATTGTACTATTTGTTTTGACTTCTATATATCCAGGGTGGCAAAGGTTTATCAGATGCCCACAACCCTATTTTATTAATCTTAGACTTGTACTCCAAAGCATAGAGTCTTTCATCTTTGCAATAATATTTGTAAACCCAAGCAGCTCCTTTAGAAACCATGTATTCATTGATACTCTCACCATTAATATAAACGTTAGAAATTAAACGTCCATACTTATCTTTAGATAAGATATCCAATGTTACCACCCTTCCCTCAAGCTTATCTTTTAAAACCAAATAAGATTGATATCCATAGGTTTGTTTTTTCTCTGGTGCATCGATGTTAGCCATACGTATGTGATTGAGATTATCACTAATAATAAATGTATCTCCATCTATAACACGTATCACCTTTACATCATTTTTGGTAATTGCAAACAAAGATGTTGTAAACAGCGAAAAGAATGAAACGAATGCAATTCTCGTCAAAAGTTTAAACATAACTAATTTGTCCAGTGTCCGTTAGGGCTTTTATTGAAATCTTTTTCTTTTTGCCAAACGGATTGACCAACGAAATTTAGACCAAGATCTGTAAAATCATTATCTCGATATATTTTGCAGTAGCCCGGTAGATCAGAAGATATTCTTTTCCATGTAATTACCTTGCATGTCTCATATCTATTCCCACCACGGCACTCGCGCGTAATTTTTTCTTGTTGCATAGTTCTGTTCAAATAATTAGCATCACATCTTCCCGCTCCGTTCGCTATTGCATCATTAAGTGCTGGCATTCCCTCTTCACTCGAAGCCGGACACAAGCTTAGAAATTTCTTCCTTTTCTTGATCTTATCTTTGAGTTTTTTGGCATTGATGCTATAGAAGTGAGAGAGCGCCTCATTGCATTCACCTGGAGTCTTGCTTGTTGAAAGACATAAAATTGCCTCACAGGAAAGCGCAACCTCTCCTGTGAGGAGTTGATTATTATTTGCTGCATTAGCTGAAAAACCAATGAGCATCGAAAGATATACTAAATTTTTAAGTTTCATAATGTACCTTTTTTCGCATGCGAAAATTTAGAATCGAGGTGTATCGTTACCAACTCGCATATTAGCCTTTGAAGCATTTTCACAGTTTTGTTCATTCTTAGGTTGCACCTTGCATTCCTGAATGACTTTCATGCGCTCATCTTTATTTTTCATATAATACTCTATTGTTTGAGTGGGCTCTTTATCCTCGCATCCACTTACAAATGCCACGCCAGTAATAAAAATAAGTGCAATATTTAATTTTTTCATTTTACTCTTTCACCTTTAGTAGCTTTGGCAATGATATCCATTCGGTTTCCATTTTTAAGATCTAAATATACGCTATAAACTTTTTTTGCATATTTAATGCGAGCTGCATCACGCCCTTCTTTAAGCCCTGCATTATAAGCGCCAATACTTTGCCAATTTACCCCATTCTTGCTTATATTCATAGCCAGTATGTAAGCCCCTACGTACACGTTCTGACATGGATCAGTCATAAGCTTTTCCCTCGTGATATTCCATTTATCACTCAGCATCGGAAGCCACGTTGAATTGATCTGCATCAAGCCTATATCCTCAGACTGATTTTTAGTTCCTTTTTTATTAATGTTTGTGGCTTTTGGATTTAATCCAGATTCCACCTGTGAAATTGCGATCAAGAGTAATGGATCTATTTGGTATGTTGCCCCAGCCTTTTCATAACAAAACGCCCAGGCTCCTTTGCTCGTAAGAAAAAGAAGGGCAATGAGAGTTTTATAAATATTCATTGTATTGACTTTCTTTCTTCCAGTGATGAGTAAACTATAATATTATACAAATATCATTTTTACAATATTGATTAGGTGGCCGTATGCTCAGCTTAAATAATTTGATATTTATTGTTCTTCTCGTGATTACTACATCTTTAACAGCTTCATTACTTCAATCACAATCAGAAAAAATTGATAGGGCAAATACTGATGTTAATGCCAGAGCTCTATTGGTCTATGTTGATGCTGCCAGCGCTTATACAACCAGTAATCCAAATGCCTCAGGCATACTAACCAACAAACTCTCTTTACCATCTTGGTTTAAACAGACAAACGGCTATACGGTTTATAGTGATAGTCTTAATACTTTTGTCTATACTCCAGCCTACCCAGGCCTTATGTCTCGCTTGAGAACCATGACTCATGGCTCAAAGACATTAGGAATATCGAATCAAAGCACAATAATTCTTAATGGAGGGTTAGCCGTATCAAAACCCGCTGCTGTTCCAGCAAACCAGGTGGTATTCATCCTATGATTATTTTCGCTTCGATAATTATCACCCTCATCATTGTCTCTTTAGCCCCTCGCTACATCAAGAAGGAGGAAATGAATCTCTTATCTTCATGCAATGACATTGATTTAAATAAAATCTATACAAAAAGCTATTTTTTAGGAGGTGCATTTATAGTAGCGCCTCAGCTTCTTTTAACTTTTGGTTCATTTAATTGGCTATATCATGTGTTTTTCATCGCTCTTGGCATTGCTGCCTATTTTGACATCAAAAGGAATTGGATTCCTGACCCTGTAATATTTATAACTTTAATTATTAATTTCCTATCGATCATTTCTACCAAAAATGTCGATTTTTCTTCTGCACTTTCAAATTCTTTGATTTTCATATTTCCATATTGTTTGTTAAACGCTGTAGCGTTCATAACTATGAAGAAATTTATTTTTTTTAGTGGCGACATCTATATTATTATTTCTATATCATTCTCAACATTCCCTATTGTTGGGTTCATTACAACCGTACTAGCAATTTTTTCCGCTCTACTATTTATGTTGATATCAAAAAAACGTGAAATTCCATTTATTCCATTCTTGCTTCTTTCTTTTCTAATTTCCAATCTCGTAGCTAATTAAAATATTGTGAAAGGCTTCATCTGGCCTTTCACAAACTAACAACAAGCGGATTTATCATTATAATTTCATGCTCACCATTTCCATCGCTCCGCGTTCTTGTTGGTGATGGATGCTCTAACCCGTAGTGAAAACAACATGCAAGCTTATGAAGCAGTTTTGAAGATGCCAGCCTATATGCATCTTCTCTTGTCTGCGCTGATACTTTGATCTCATCAAAATCTAACAAATGCAACTCAACATGACTCGAATGCACTATGACTTTAGCTGGGAACGCAGAGAAATAAATATCAGGTGTACTGACTTTACGCTTTTGTGCGTCTAATTTTTTTACAAGGTTATGCGCTTTCAAATGTGTATATCGTTTTAAACTTGCCAATGATTTATGTCCTGATATTGCGGCAACCTCCATAACATTTAGAGTACCTAGCTCAAAAAATCTGCTTATAGCTTCATGTCGAATATCATGAAAATGTAGATCCTTTATACCTAAGTTCGCAATATCTTTCCTCCATCTTGACTTAAACGAATTTGAAGTATAACTAAATATCTTACCTTCAAATGCTCGCGGAATTTCAGATAGAATTAACCGTGCTCTTTTTGATAATGGTACATATCTTTCACTTCCATTTTTAGTCTCTGGTAAAAATGCAACACCTTTTCTCAAGTCCATATTTTCCCAGCGCAAACTTAATATTTCACCTTGCCTCATTGCCGTTTCTAGCGCGAGAATAAAAATATGATACACCTCAATATTGTTTTTTAAGTAATATGCGCTGATTGATTTTTCCTCCTTGACATCCAGACGTCGATCTCTTCCCTTTGAGACTTTCGGCTTTTGTATATTTGAAACAGGATTTTTATCACAAATAGAGAGAATATTAATTGCGTACTTAAAAACAGAGGATAGCAATGAAAGTTCTATCCTTACAGTATTGCCTGACAATCCGCCATTTACTCTTTCATTCTTGTAATTTTCAATATCATTACTTTTTATTTTCTTTATATCCATTAATGCGATTCTATGACGCCGAATAATATTTGCTCGATAGTGCTCTTGTTGCCATCCTTTTTTGTGAATAGTCACATTCTTTTCATACTGTTCAATCACATCCTTTAAAGTATATTTTTTAGCCACTGTCATCTCCCACGCCTGAAAAAAAAGGCATGACTCTATACACAAACACAGTTTTGTCAATCCGGTGTTTGGGTTGCATCTAGTAATCGTCTTGAACGTCTTGTCTGG
>DVQO01000057.1:0-39005 GCA_018231785.1 Danaus gilippus
TCATTCTGTCGCACTTCAAAACACGGAGATTTATGGCTTTAATAGGTAAACTCCAGAAATATAAATAAAAACACGTAACAGATATTTCTTGATTCTAGAGCGATACGAAGTTTGCCAGGTCTTCTAGTATTTATTTAAAACTACTGTACAATGTGGTAGTCAAATCAATTATTATTATATACATACTGCATATTTTATAATAATTTAAAATGTACATCATAGTTTTTACTTGCAACTTTTTCTAAGTTAGTTTCAGAATTAGGAATGTATAGCTGACCAGACGAACTCTGTTCCACTTTAAAGGCAGTAAATAAGAACATTTTTGATTTTATCAATATGTTTTTTATATTTTTCTATTGTACGAAAAGTATCCTATATCCTTTCCCTTGGTCTAGGCTATCTGTAATTTCGTTATACACTGGTCCCAAATTAAATAACCAAAAATTTACTACTTGGTTGGATATAAGAGATGTGTAGGTACAGCGTTGCGATCGGAGAGAGAATCGACAGAATGACAATTAACAATTAATAAAGTTTACCTTTTAAAACAATAAATATTATATGACGTTAGTTTACTACATTGCTATTATAAAAGATCAGGAGCAAATGTTTATAAAAATCAGTTATTGTGTGACATTTTTGTATCTAACTTTATTTTTGGATAAAAATTAAACAACTTTATTTCCCTTGCCCTGCCTTCCCTTCCGTTGCCATTTCCCTTTTGCCAACCTTTCCTTTCCCTCCCTTTCCCCAATCAAGGGCGGCAAAACATCCGCAAATCTACGTTGCGGATGTCCATGGGCGACGGTAACTACCTACCATCAGTAGGCCGTCTACTCGATTGCCCCCTTTTCCCATAAAAAAAATTTATTCCAGATTACCCTATTACATACTCTACGTCGTAATCACATGATCGATACTACACTTTCTCAGGAAGTCGAGACGAGTATCTTTGCTATATTGGTCAAATGAATCGTGCACTGTAATCTTAATGTGTCGTTGTTGTCAAATACTTCCGAATTTCCAAGGACCTGTTCAAGCTTGGAGGGATCTTAAAACAGACCAACAAAGGCAGTACACCACTGTAAGCTGACCTATATCAATTATTATCTTTTGGACCTTTAATCTTTTCGCTACAGTAAGATAACTTTAAAACTTGTTAATATAAATGAAATGTTACATAATTCATTACTAAAACGAGTTAATTCCATATATTCTTCAATGTTTCTATTCTGACGCGTTATTATTGTAGAATATAAATCATTTGTTGAATGCCAATGTAAATTATTCATGAATATATCTGGCAACCCTGAAACGAAACTGACGAGGACACAGCGGTAAATAAAAAACATTTTATAAGTACATTTCATATATTCATTTATTCATATAAATGTTAATAAAACTCTAATTATTGTAATATAATACAAGTGTGAGGAATATTGTTATTAATAGAAATAATATTACTGAAACTTATAGCGTCTACAATAAATCCATTGTTATATTAATTTAATTAAAATTTAACGAACGCCTCCGCTGTATAATTTTATATTATATATATTAATTGATTATCGAGAACTCGTTCATAGATCACACATCGAAGGATTGTACGCGACCGTACGGACACAATGAAATAAACACGTTAAATTAATAAAGATAAGGATCGAATAAAAAAAATATGATCCGCAACTATAATGAGGAATTAAAAGATATGCATACAGCATAGGTCGAGGCTTTGGAATTAACTGAAGAGGACAGTCTCAATAAAAATGAGGAATATAGTGTTACAGGTTCATGAGAATATCATCTGTTACAGTATTCATATATTATAAACAGCCTTGACACGTGACGGGTGGTTACAGTAGTGTGTGTGTGTGTGACTACCGCAGCTGGTCGGCCAGCAGGAACAGCATCTTGAGTCCAGGTAGGAAGGAGGCGGCGGCCGCGAAGTCACTGCCGGCCGCCAGCTCGGAGCACGCCTGCAGAGCGCTGGACGCCTCGCCGCGACCCGCCAGGGACGCGCTCGTGTGAAGCGCCGACAGCGCTGACGGGGACAACTACCGGGAGTGACGATCATGAGTTACATGTAGTGTTCAGACACGAGCATACATTAACGGCCACATAGTTAGCACATGTACCTTGTTCTCTCGTAGTATATCGTAGAGCGTCTCCAGCCGCCGCTGCACGTCCTCCAGCTTCCTCTTGATTTGCTGAAAATATATAAATGTGAGGCGAAGGCTGGCCGTGAGCGAGTGATACGGGAATGATGAGTCGGTACTCACGATGTTGTGTGCTCGCTCCAGACACACGCGATGGAGCTCATCGAAGGCGGTCTGTATGGGAGCGAGATCGGCCGGCAGGGGGGGCTTGGCTACCGGGGCGGGGGGCGCCGGGGGAGCGGCGGCCGGGGGCGGCGGCTACAGGCGGGAGAACTTTATATATAAGGTTATACGATACATACAAACTGTATGGAGAGAAAGTTAAACTATGATCCTGTGATATGGAAGCTCAGTAATACATTTTTTTTCAACTAAGACGCTTCAATTATCTTATCTTGTTATCGATATATATTAAGTGTGCCCGCACCTGCTGCCCGTAGTTCTGTTGGTATCCTCCCGGGTACTGCTGGTACAGGTCAGCAGCTTGTTGTCCCGGGAGCGTGTCCTGTTGTCCCGGGTAGTGAGCCGCTTGTCCCGGATACTGTCCCTGGAACTGTCCGGGGTACTGTGCCGGGGGAAACTGGTTCTGTGGCTGGTAGTGGGTCTGTCCCGGGGCTGGTACCAGCGGCACGTGCTGCGGGGGCTCCACTCCGAACAACGGATGTGTAATAGGCGCCTGCTGCTGGACCTCTGGCTTTGGCTGGAAGAATATAACGTGCGGATTAGATTATGTTATACAAGTCATCTCGAATTTTAGATGTGGATCAAAATCACAAAAAACCGTTATTAGTACAAATTCCCCACACTCGTCACGTTTTGTTTGTATGTCATTAACGGTGGCATGTCACACACACACTCTATGTATACTGTATCATGCACGATGACGTCACCCCACCCCCTCCCCCTCCCCCTCCCCTATACCTCATCGGACCGTCTACTCTGTAGGAGCTGTGTCCAGTGCCTGGTGCCGGCGTGGGAGGCCGACATGTCGCCCACATCGAACTACCAACCAATCATTATAAGTGCTATACTCTTATAAACAACACGTTCTAGTGTTAACGTGTCGATGTAACTCTTAATATACAACTGGGGGTATTTTATAGTTCAACATCTAATGCTTATCACCTCCTGATGTATGTGAGCGGTGAGCCGGGAGAGGACACGAATGGTTGAATATTCCTGACGCACATGAGGTGTGTGAGAACAAACAAATCTCAAGATTACCAAATTATAACGTCTTCATTTATGTGGTTGGCAAATCATAAACCATTATAATTAAAATTTTTCGCACTAATCAAAAATATGTGGTTATAATATGTTAATTAATTAATTAACACTATTATTAATTTATTTTTCTATAATGTATGACTTCTATACTGTTCTTGCCGAATGTTCTTCTGAATATAAAGATATACATTATATACAAAAAAAAGTGATATCGTCGGACCCATCTTAGGAAATTTATATGTTGTGGGTGAGGAACAATAGAGCCGGTACCACTGAATCATATAACGGTCACGGTGACAGATTGATTTCTATAGACATATGTCCACCTCGCTCATGACGACGCTCACACACCTCAGGAGGAGACTGGCGGCACGAGAGGACTGTAGCTGAATGATACGACGTTATAATGAATGTGTTAGTTACCTTATGAGTGTTGGTGACCATCGGAGGGTCGTTCCAGCCGGGCGCGGCGGGCCGGGGCGGAGCGTACTGAGACATGGGTACTGGCTCAGGCTGGGGCTGGCTGAGAGGCGCTGGGTTCATTGGGGCTGGGTTTAATGGAGCTGGGTTCAATGGAGCTGGGTTCAATGGAGCTGGGTTCAATGGGACCGGGTTAGGTCTGTTGATAGGAGCGAAATTGTTGACGGGCGCGGCCGAGCCGTACTGTTCCGGCAGGGGACTGTTGTAACCGTACGACGGGTGCGGAGGAGCAGGGCTGTTGAAATTGTACTGGTTGTACAGAGGAGCCGCCTGCACTGACGGGTCCACTTTGTATTTGGACCTCCCGGATATACCACCTGGAGTTAGTGACACGGTTAGAGTTCATTGATAATACATATATGTAGACAACAGAAATACTTGGAAATAAATGAATGATATAATCTTACCAGGCTGTGGAGTGGCACTGAGAGGCCGAGGGGGAGCGGACCACGCGGGGGGCTCGGCGGGGTCTGCGGGGGGAGGGTCAGTTATAAACCAATTACGTTGACGTTATATTATATATAAGCACGTGATTGTATTATAATAACTACGACGTGTCATCTTACGTTGGTTGTAGGCGTTGGTGTCGTTGTGTGTGTATGTATGTGTGTACTGTCCGCGGGGCTGTGTGTGCGTGTGTCCGCTCACGGTTCGCGAGCGAGGCCCGGCCTGCTGGGGGCCGGAGGGCTGCTGAAGAGTGTTATATTGCTGAGGACAATTAACATCACTTTAATAATACCGTGTAGTAATGTAAATGGTGGAGTAAGAAATTAATTATTTAATGTTACACAACAAACAATGCGTTGTAAGTAGATAAAAATGATCTTGAAAATCACAGAAACATGATTACATAAGTAAATAAATTAATTCTTTGTTTCTCATTATTATTAGACATAGAAGTACATTGCCATATATATAATCTCACATTCTTCATCCGGAGCGCCACCTCCAGTCGTTCATTGAGCGTGGTGTTGGCACCCTGCAGCGCGGCCAGGGCGCTCCTCAGGCAGCCCTGAGCCGCGAGCCGAGCCGCGTACTCCTCCAGCAACACGTCCACGGCGGAGGACCCTCCAGACCCGCCGGCCGCCGAACCGTTGACCGCGGCCGCCCGACGCAGCAGCAGCGCTCGCTCCGCGGCGGCCGCCAGGTCTGCGGGGCTCCGACTGGCCCGTAAGGCTCGCATACAGAGCGGCTCCCCGCACGCACAACACGTGTAACACAGCACGGCCGCCTCGCGGAGACTCGCCTCGGGGGACGAGGAGAGCTTGTCACCCAACATCTCTGACGAAAGAAATGTTGGTTAGTTACAAGTGTGGCCAACGAAACAAGATAAATATGGTAAATAAAGACATTTCTTATTTTAATAATATTCCAGCCGACTAACTAACTTTTTTTGATTTATACGAAACCTCATCACCAGTTGAATATCAATAATTATATTTTTACTACTGTTACCAAATAAGTGTTGGCTCGTTTAATGTATTGATAAAATTTCTTCCTATATATAAATATTAAAATCATTACTAGACACGCAGTCGTCTGTCGTTCAATATATGATGGTGGTGCAGGTAGTGTCGGCTCACCGCAGTAGTGTTGTAAGCTTTCCCCATGGCAGTGTGTGAGGAGGGCGGCCAGCACATTCCTCCAGGAGGCGGGGGCGGCGCCCGCCACAAGCGCTGCCCACCGCCCGCCCAGCAGCCCGCCCACCACCAGCGACACGGGTGAGTTACACGTGCGGTACAGGTGGTACCTCTGGACCTTGTATAACAACTCCTGGCTTCCTGAAAACGAAACACGTAACGTTCTTCATGGAGTTATTAAACAATATCACTGTTCATCTATAGTTAAACGAGTCATATGTACATATATCAAGACCGATATATTATCTCTAATGTGTCTCAGATGGTGTTCCGTACCGAGCGAGGCGATGACGAGCGCGTCCGCAAGCCGCTCGTCCTCCAGACACAGCTCCACGGCCTCCTCCAGCTGGCCCGTCACCAGCGAGCGACAGATCTCACTCGTCAGGTCTGCAACCACGACAACCACTCATTAATTATTATATACGACATTGATATATGTACTACAAGTATCAATGGTCTCGTCACATCCTCACCGTCTCCGTTGGGTATGAGCACGTCCCTCACGCTCGGCTCCAGCTCCACACTGGACAGCTTCCTCTCTATCAAGGTCTGCGCGTCCTGGACATAACGACACTTAGTATGGACAACAAAACTAATGAACGTTAATACTGAACGAGATATTAGAGACTATGTCCACACGACTACCATAAACAGTTAGACATGTACATATATTAGAGGAGTACAGAAGGGACACTATGAAGCTTAGTTTTATGAAAAAAGGACTAAAACATCCATACATCCACATTGTGTCTGTATGTGCGAGTGTGTCTGTATGTGTGTGTGTGTCTACTCACGGACAGGTCTGTGCTGGTGTCGGTGGACAGCTCCGCCTCAGTCTCTGTGCTGCCCGTCTGTGGGGTAGGGTGGGGGGAGGGGGAGGGAGTAGTGAGAGTTACAGTAGTAGTAGTAGTAGTAGCAGTGTTACATGATAGCAGCAATATTATTGTATTAATGAGTCATCAGTTTAACATGTTACCGTGTTAACAGACTCCCTTCAAAGACAAGCACCTACATATATCATTGTATGCCTCACCCTACTTAGTCCCTGGCCCTCCACTGGTCGGCTCTCGTTGTTAACAGCTAGTCCTTTGAACTTCGACGATATCTCGTCCTGTTTGAATCCTGTCAATATGAACATATACTATATTCAACTAAGTTTGTCCGATTTCACATACATGTTGGTTGTCATTGAATTTAATCCTTGTTTGAGGTACGTTTTGATGTTACTTAAAATTTTATAACAATAACCATCAACCACAAGATGGTTAAATATAATAAAAAAAGAGAAAAACATTTCTCTGTTAAATCATTTAAGATTGAATGTGACTTCAGAAATAACTCGTATTTTGTGAACAATAAGTTCTATAATATCTTGTTACCTAACAGGTTCAGTAGCTCCGTCCTATATGACGGTAGGAAGTTCGCTCGCAGGAAGAACCACTCGTACCGCTCGTTCTGATCCACGGCCGCCTCGCCCTTCTCACGACAGTATCTTGGGTAGTAATTGGTTAGAATAAAATTAAGCTTTATAAAACGAAATATTTCAAATGTATTAAGACGTCATGTAACTGTATGAACTATTTTGTACCAATATCTTAACAGTCATGTGTGATCATTGTTGTAACTTGTAACGTGTGTGTGTTAATCAACGTCTCTCACCAGGTCTAGTAACTCTTATCGTATATATATATATAAGATACACTAACTTTTTCCCGCTACTTCATCGACGCGGACTTTGGAGTTAGAAAAACTTAAGTGATGTGTAGTTAACACATAATTTCGTAGTAAGTTACAGCCTTTACATTGTTTCAATACGAGCTTTAACGTAATAGAGTGCCAATGATAACCTTGCAGTAGTGTTAGCGTGTATGAGAAACAAACATCACAGGAGCATGTGCATATGTATAGGAGTGTGAGTGTACTCACTCGGCCAGCCTCTCCGCGGCGTCTTGCTCGTGGCTGAGCGTGAGGCCAATGACCCGGTCCAGCTCCAGCGCCTTCTCCACGATCTCCGGTTCACTGACCACCTGTACACACACACACACACACACACACATAAGCATTATGAATATTGTTTGGTGTGGTCATTCTAGGAGTGATGTTCGTACCTGACTGATGTAGACCGTCTTCTGCGAGCCCGCCTCGCGCGGACAACGCTCGAACGACACCAACTTACCACCGAACTGGAACAATATAATAATGATCTCGTGACTACAACGTCTTATGATCTACACACACACATATTTATATATTAATCCCTATTTCCATTGATCAAGCCATCACTCGTGAAAGGCTGGACCGATTTCACATATATTTTTTTAATCTTTTGTTGTTGTTGTTTGTTATTGCCAGGAGAAGGTTCGTATGACAGAAAAAATAAAATTTACAATTATCTTTATTGCAAATTTTTTATAATACACTTATTGTTGAATATATTTTAAATAATTAACTGTCAGTTGTTCAGGGACGTCCTATACTTGCAATATCGTTTGTACCAAAATCTAAACGTTCTAAATTAACGTTTTATTATTAATTTAGTTAGAATTATATTAATTGAAAATAAAGACTCAGCTATTATAATCCATGATTTTCAAAACAAACTGTATTTCACAGTCAGCTCTTTGTCTGAATGATATGTTTCGTATGACAGGACGAAGTCTGTCACGTCTGGTAGTTTCTGAGATTCTATAAAAGAGTATTGTGTATATTTACCGCGAACCTGGCCCTGACGGGTCTCTTGAGCCAGCTGGGCGGGCGGGGGGCCTGCGGGGCGGGGGCGGGTGGCGGAGCAGACGGACTCACTACGGGGAGGGACAGGAACGACTCCGCCCCACCGAATGAATCCATTATATCGCTCTGACCCTGCGCGCTCTGGAACAGATAAGTAAGAAACGATTGGTGTGGCGATACTATGAATCTATACTAATATTATAAAGAGGAAAGGATTGATTTTTTGTTTGTTAGTCTCGAATAGACTCCGAAACTACTGTACCGATTTGAAAAATTCGTTCACCGTTGGGAAGCTGTATTATCCCGGAGTGACATAGGCTATGTTTAGTTTTAAAAAAATAGGGTTCCTTACCAAAACTCCGATTATGTAAAAAATATAACTATGCGTTATAGAGTTGTAGGAGTCACTCGGGCACAAAGGTACGGGAGGTGGGTTAAGATCACGAAATAATATCTAAAAATTGAATATCCTATTTTTTTTTATTTGACGCAAAAAATTGTGAATATTTGTGTAAATGTCATGTTTAATGCCCGTGCGAAGCCGCTATATATATAATACATCCATTACAACGTTCACATTTTCTGTAATGTATTTAGCATCAGCATTGCACCCGTGCGAAGTCGGGCCGGGTCGCTAGTATACTTATAAAGAAGATTATACGATTGAGTGTTAGTTGATCTGTCCAACTATTAAAGAGACTAATAAGTGATCAAACGACTTGGATAAAGTCTTCTAGAACCTAGAGAGTTGATATGGTGATAGAATTACTCATGGGTTAATTTCGTCTAACAAATCTTTTATTTCGCATGCGAATTATATTAATGATTCCATTTTAACGTAACACTATGATGTATCAGATTCTAATCTAAGTCAATAGAAATGTATTCCTAGAACAGAATTCCTTCAGTAATGTTGGAGGTCGTTATAATGTATGCAGGTCGGTGATCGTGTATGCGTGTGTGCGTGTGTACTCACGATGGCGGCGGGTTGCGCCACGTGATGCATGGTGTGCAGTGAGAGCGTCTGGTCGAAGGAGGCGGCGGCCAGCAGGCCCGGCGTGCGCGGCGACCACGACACGTCCAGCACCCAGCCCGCCTGGCGACACACCTCCAGCACCATCTCCCCGCCCTTCACACACAGACACACTGTTACTAACTATAACACATACGTGCTACATATGACCTGTGTGTGTGTGTGTGTGTGTGCGTGCGGACCGGCTGTGTGTTGGCGGGGTTCCAGAGGCGCACGGAGCCGTCCTTGCCGGCGGACAGCAGCAGGTCGTGGTCGTGGCTGCTCCAGCTGAGGGACAGCACGCCCTTCTCGTGACCCTCCAGCGTCACCAGCGGGGACGCCGCCAGTCTGTAACATACATGAACACACATCATCAGACTATCAGATACACACTGTAGAACAATGACCTGTTCTCATATGGAAAAGGTTAGAGAATTAATCACCACGATTGCTCAAGACGGGTTGGCGATTTCAAACTTATATCTAGTATGCAAATTTACTTTATCAACAATTAATAACTCGCCAGTTTTTCTGCCTAGTAAAAATCCCCTGTCTTCTGCGAGCACTTAGTTTATACCGACTTATATCAATTTCTAATTTACTCTTGTCGCAATTAATATGTGAATCAGTGGGTTTTTTAATAAATAAACATTTATTAATGATATTTCTATACACCAAAAATACGTTTTATTCTATTATAATTAAAAGCAAAATAAAAACGAATCCTGATACTCTGGGATTATATTTGTCCAATTATTATTAATATAACGTACCTGAGATCCCACAGTTGTAATACGGGAGCGTGATCATGATCAGACGCGACACACAGCTGAGTGGCGACCTGCGGGTGCCAGGCAAGGGCGCGCCACCGACTACCCGACTGAGAGTCACTGGGAGTAACACGATATCATTATGATATGATAACGATGACGTAACTGGAGCTGAACGTTAAAAATATATACCTGAGTTTCATTATCGGTTCATTCTTCCTCAAGTCCCAAACGAGACATCGTGTCGCGAAAGTCGAACCTAGAATGTGTTGGACCTGGGAGCAGAGATACAAGAATATATAATACAGAAGAAAAATTACACAGTGGGTTAAAGAAAAATAAAATAACTGGAATAAATATAACATCCCAAAATGTATTCTAACTTCACTCTCTGACATGTCAAGACAGAGTAGGACACGGAACTTTGAAAAGTGTACAACTGACGACAACATTTTAAATATCTTTTGTTAGGAAGTAAATAGTGATAACATTGAAACGTAATAATACTAACTAACAATGAACGTAGTATTTTTGACTTACAATAGTTAATTTATTAATATATACAGAAACAATCATATTTTTACAATTAACTTACACTTGTTCAAGGTTATCACCACTATTTGTTTTTGTAATGATGTAACAATATAACTAGGCAATTATGTAAGCGAATATTTTTGTAAAGTTATTATATTACATTCATAATTTTCTTTACATCGTGTTAGATATATAACTCAGATAAAATTATTATTAAATTAATTAATATATTGAAGTTACTATAAAATAATAATATTGTTAATTGTACATCACTATTCGCGAATTGACAGTTCTAAGAAACGCAAACTCAGAGCGGCCTGGATATAATGTCACATGTGGACAGAGGCGACATCTGTTCCATTTATTTTAGAATTTTTGTTAAATTTTTATTATTAATATTAAAATGCATTGTTAACATAAATGCTTCAATATCCATATGTACACTGTACGTATATCAATGTCTAAATATTAATTTGAAGGCAATTTTAATTATTTAGAATACATATAACATGTTGCCATACGGTAGTCCCAACACGATTATAGATGTTCAACGCGATAAGGCTCGATTTAGGATGTGCGGAAACATTCTTAATGAAAAGACTTGTGAGCGTTGTAGTATTTTTTACAAAGCAGTGGACTGTATCACATATACCCACATAAATATAAATAATATTGACTGCCAATAGAGCCAATCATCTGTTTGGTCTTATCTTAGACAATAGAGTAAAATGTCGTAGTAGTTCATTATTAAGATAAGTGTCAGTATACCTGTTGGTTCCACGCCAGCCCCTGTACATGGTCGTGGGGCGCGCTCCTCGCTCCGGGCGCCATGGGCTGGCTGGTGTTGTTGAGGTCCCAGATGAAGATCTCACTGTCAGAGGCGCCGGAAGCTAACAGGTTCTTCTGGTACGGGTTTATATCCAGCGCTGACACTTGGCCTTACAAGAAATCATTAAAAACAAAGTAATAAAACTATGTTACAGCTATTGATAAGGAAAAAGAGATATATATTACAGTTAAAATAAAATATATAAGACTTTTAGAAATGAATTCTGCCTTTGACATTTAAATTAATTACATGTAAGAATAATAACATAAAAATATGGTTTTATAGACAAAGTCTCTTATGAAATATATTCACACAATTTCCTTTGATCATCAATCGCAAAAGTATTAAGACAATGTTAATAAAATAATAAATAATCATTAGACGTAGGAGTATGTAACTTGATAGACTTTAATTTCCTTATATCCTCATAATCTTAGAAGAGTAAATTTCATTTATACCACTTTAAATTTTTTGGAATAAAAAAAGAGATTTTCAACCTTCTGCTAATGTTAGTTAGATGTACTTTCAAAGAGAGAAAGCGCAGCCACACACAGCTTGTATTTTCATGTTTTTTTTACTTAATTTTTTTTCTTTATTAAATATAGAGAGGATGGAAGTCAAATGACACCTCTTATCAAGTCATAATTTTAAATGTATGATCTTATCAAGTTGTAATTTTTAAATGCATTTATGAATATAGAGACACATTATAATCAATCTTGCTTATTTTTCTATTAGCATTGTTGACATACCTGTATGTTTAGTACTGCTACCAACAAAGGCTTCTGAGGGGTTCTTGAGTAGTTTCTCTGCATTATAAAACTCCAACAGTCCTCCGTCACACCCACCAACAATCACTCCCGCACCCGACCACACTAATTTCTGAAATCTATACATAATGTTATAGTATACATCTACTTGTTTTAGAAATTTAGGTGACAATGGACTATTAATTATTGTAAAAAAGTCAAAAAATATGTATTATAGAAATTTTTGCCCGCAACTTCCACTACTATGCAGCTGATCTTGAACTCTATTCTGCCTTAGAGGCTGTAAAACAGATCTTGGATTTTATTAAGTTTTTTCTTGTTGGGTTAAATAGCATGAAAAGTATTGTAAAACTGTCTTTTAGTTCTAAGCTACATTACCACAAAATTTGTAAAACTAAAATAACTTTCTTTTATAAATATTATTTTTCTATATAATAATTATACCAACAAAAATATAAGTTAAAAACAAGTTATCTGAGCCTCCTGTTGTTATTTTCATATTGTAGATATGTGACAAGTTCCAATCATTTTTATTATATTGTTAACATAATGGCCATATTACATATCTGATTAAATTTGTGTAGGTACATAAATTTAAAATAATGGTAGTTAATATCATATAACTTTGAACTCTTTCGATTTGATTTAATTATAAATTAACAATTACACATGTTTCAATCACTGTTTATCCATGTCAACAAGATAGTTAACTAGAAACTTACTTATGTTCTGTTTGCAGACTAGATTTAAGTTCCAAATCGTATGTAGGGTCACCGAGGTTAAGGGAATACAACTCTAAGCTAGCATTAGAGCTGAAGGAAGCGTCAACTTGCTGTGCCGCAGAGCCGGTAACCAACATAGAGGGATAGAGCTCCGCTGGCGACCAGCTCATATTCACCGTCCGTTTTAACTCTTTGATCTTCATTTTGGTGCACTGAACTCACTAAAACAACTGATAAACGCTTTAAAACACAGTACCGCTAGGAATAACAAAATTATGTCACGGGTTTATTGTCGTCACAAATGAATGTTATACATGTATCTTAAAGAGATAATGGTTTAATGTTACTAAGATTCTTATCAGAAATTTTTCTTAATTTAAAAAGTGAGGGAGAACACTTAATTACTATTTTATTTACCATAAAAACACCGTGTTGGCACTTCCAACGTGGCTGACGTAAATATTCCTGATTTGACAATATTATGTACCACAAATGACATATGTGTAAAGTGACAACCGATCATAGAAAGAATTTTCACACACATGACGTACTGACACAGACATTTCTACTTTTATTTCTACAACGGCATTTTCAACAAATTATTATTTAATCTAAATTCTTGTACTATATTAATATATTTTTCGCATTAGTTCCATTATTTTTTACTGTTTAATTAAAAGAAATTAATAAGAGCAGAAAAAAGTTTGTGCGAATTTGAATTAAAAGAACGAATTTTAAGATCTAGGTATTGTCAATTTGATGGAAGGAGAAAAATATTAAATCTTTGATAGCTGCTTTATATTTTAATACTATATTTCTAAGTAATAAAAAAAGCAAACGTTACTCCGATCTTAAAGTAAGTAAGGAAACCTTACTTAATGGAAACAATGTTTCAATATAACAATGTTTAGAATAAAATCTTTTAGTACATAAATAAATATCCTATTTTCATCTTTGTTTCATTCTTGTTTGTTTTATGTATTTCTTTCATTTCTTTAGCGGTCGTCATCGTGACGACAACCTTAATAGTTGTTTATTGTTTCATCAAATTCGTTGTATTGCAAAATAGTTTTTTCACTACAGGTAATGTAAGATATACTGAAAGTATTCTGATTTGACTCTCACTGATTTTGATCTTTTTCCGAAATATGTCTTTAACTCGTCAGTTAAGTTTAACTTTAGATGTCAGACCATTTATTTAATCGATAAATTCACGCTAGATCAAAGTAACTAGCTTACATGATACATTAGAATCCTCAACAGATATATAGTTGACATGTCTGAATTGCAGTAACAATGCCGATAGCGATGACAAAAGAGGAGTGGTCGCGCATCAAGCGCTGGACGGACCTGGGCCGAGAAGACCCGGACACGGTGAGAAGGCGGGAGTATTTGAAGTATCAGAACGACACGAGCCGCGAGATGACCAAACAATGGCCGAATTCATTAGAGGTATAATACATGAGTATATGTATAGACTATAGGTTTTCAACAACGAAATCGTTAGTAAAATTGAATGTTTGGTAAATAGAGATCTTCCTTGTTTTTTTGATAGGTCTGGAGTTGGAGGTCCACTCTTATTGTAAATTTGTGTATTATAAATGTTGCGCATTATTCTAAAAAGTATTTTTGTTCACTGTGTTAGCGATAAATGTTTAAAACAAATAACTAATTTAATAATCGTAGTGTATTGAGAAGAAATATAGTTTTATACAAAAATCTAAGATTTACACGAATGAATAAAATTAATTTTTCCTTAGGAAGTATAAACTTTAGTTAGATTTATGAGAGTTGTAAGGTATTATGTCTAAAAACAAAATTATAGAAT
This sequence comes from Danaus gilippus, assembly GCA_018231785.1. Taxonomy (NCBI): domain Eukaryota; kingdom Metazoa; phylum Arthropoda; class Insecta; order Lepidoptera; family Nymphalidae; genus Danaus; species Danaus gilippus. The sequence goes on from DVQO01000057.1 coordinate 14,699, forward strand.
GTAAACAAGAGGAACGAAGAGTTGCGTCGCGCTCGAGTGGAGGCCGCGGAGAAGACTAACACTCGATTCTACCAGCGGTATGTGAAACGGAAGAAAGAGGAGCAGCAGAGACTCATGTACAGTGCCCGGGACACGGTGTTTAAGAACAAGGACGCTCCCAAACTACTGCTCAGGTTAAACATCTACAAGCACACATTTGAGATAATTATGAAATATAAGAACATGTAAAACATATGTTAATGTAATTAGCGCGGTGATAGAGACGGCTATTCAGAAGGAGCGCGAGGAGCAGCTCAAGTTCAAGCAGAAACTGAAAGAGGAGGCGGACGAACGGAAGAAACAAGACGACGATGATATCATACGTAAAGCGAAGGAGTGGAACGAACTCGTGGAGACCAAGAAGAAGAGGAGGTTCGAGGCTAACAAGCGACACCAGAAGGATATATTGGAACAGTTAGTACAGATTCTTATTATAACTTTAAGAAGATTCATTTTTATTTAATTTACTTTTTAATCAATATTTAACTAAGTCTAATTTTCAAAGTTCACCTTTATTATATACCTATAAGCTATCAATCTTCAAAAGTAATTTCGCAAAACTATGGTAAAATAGCTAGGATAAAAGTATTTCATTCAAATCTCTTGCAGAGCTCACGAGGTGGCGGAGCGCAATCGCAGAGAATACGAGACGGAGTTGAATTTACAAAAGATCGACAATATAAAAGCCAGGGAACAGATGGAAGCTATCAAGAAGTTTGAGGAAGAATTTGTAAGATATGCGATTACTGAACGTAAAAACATTACAGGAATAAAATGAAACATGTCGTCACGATGCAGTTGAATTAAAAAAAATGAAATAAAATGTCATATGCGATACTCAATAAATAATTTGTTTGAAATGTTTCAGAGTGCTGCTGAAAAGTCTCGCATCTTAAACGACCTGGAACAGGCGCGCTCGGAGGCAGCGACGAGGCGCGAGGAGGTGCGGGCCCGGGACCAGCTGGACGACCGGCTCATACAGCTGCTGCAAAAGACACAGGCCAGGGTAGAGAAGAGGAGGAGGGACACCGAGAAACAGGTTGGACGGGCGACGATATCACGTCACACACACGGTTGACATTAGACGAACTCAGGCAACGATCTATTCAAATATATCAATTGTATTTAAGATCCAAGCAGAAAAGCTGCAGGTGCTGGAGAAAATAAGTCAGAAGCTGGAATCAGGAGACGCGGCGAGAGAAGAGAAAGAACAGAGGATATTAGATAAAGCGATTAAGGAGAAGGAAGAAATGTGAGTATAAGCTTTTTGTTTGCAGAATAGAAATAACATTAATAATAAGTAACTGGCGATCTTTTGCACAGTGCGGAGGCCCGGCGTCAGGCAGACGCTCGTAAGAGGGAGCAGTTCAGAGCGCAGCGCATGGCGGCCCGGGAACAGTTCCTGAAGCAACAACAACAGACGCTGCACGAGTTCAACACCATGAGACAGTGGGAGGTCATGAACAGGTCGGGCTGCGGACACGAGGGTTGCTTATACTTTACGTTAAGAAAAAAAAAATATCATTAATTATAACACAGATTCAAGAATGCAGAAATTTACGAAGACTTCCAAGCTCGCCTTCGCCATGAAAAGGAAACCAAAATAAAGCAGTACCGTGAGGATATCATAAAGCAATGGGTGAGTTTCGTCATCAATTAACTCGTTCCAGTGAGATCAGCATCTTCTCATGGCAAGCGTTCCAGCACGAGCGGGCGGAGCGTGAGGCGCGCGAGCTGGCGGAGACGCGCTACTTCTACGGCGAGCTGGCCGAGAGCAAGCTGCGGGACGCCGACAACAAGCTGCTTACACACGGACACATGCTGCTGCAGGAGGCGCGCGACCACCAACGGCCGACACACGCGCTCACACAGGCCTTACAGGTACCGACACAGATCTATCCTCCATACGAATGATTGACTCGCATCACTTCTCGAGTATGATGTGTAATATGAGTGAGTGGTTGTCTTCTATAGCGCTACTGCAAATTGTACCGCTTGTACCCGATGCCGGAGCTGCCGTCGTCCCAGCAGGAACACTTCCCCCGCTACGGGCCCAAGGACATGTCGCTCCCAGACCCTCACTATCGCTACCCTGAGCCTCCCGTGTTCGACGATGACAAGAGAGACGGATTGAACGATCCCCAGGTACGAACTGACACGAACAAAAAATAAACACAATATGGAACAGCTCATAAGACTGTTTTAGGGACAACACAATACATCCGTCAAGAAGTCGTATGCATGCAATAAGTCTATTTTAGATATTATATCAAAGCTTTAGTAATCTATAGAAAGGTGGAAAAAGATGGTTTCTAGCTTCTCTTTATTCAATTCATCCTATATCCATTTATTAATTAAACAATAAATTGGTATGATTAACCGAAAGATAGCAACAAACCTACACAACTATACAATACATATTTCTTGGATGCAGTAATATAAATCTTGCAAGTTTTTATTCTATATTTAATAACGTTATTTTCAACGACTTTCATTTCAAAGTGGTCGCAGAGACTCCTTACTGTGCGTTTGTTTGTAAAGGAAACGTTCAGACAACTGGTGTTAATAAAGTGGTCGAAACTTCTCACGCAGCTAGCTGCTTATACAAATATGTATGTATTTAGTCTCAGAAGGCCGGTCCGTCCGCGGCCAGTGAGCAGCCGGCGGAAGAACAAGACTACAAGAGAGCCGCACCCGCCAACGGACTACAGAGGAAGCCCTCTAAGGTATCGGAAAAAAAATTATGATATTGTGACAAACGTAACATTGATATTACAGTCTACGAAAAAATAAAATTCTACGGCAATGGATAAAGATATATTATGTTTAATTCCAGAGCGAGTTGAAACTGCCCTCCGTGGAGTAGCGCCGCTGCGAGTTTGATAAATGAAACGACGAAATATACAAAATATTTCTTTATTATTTATATTAATTTTATTATGTCTGTATGATCAGAGAGCGTATGGCACCAGCTTGTCGCCTGTGACTAGAGTCGTGTCATGACAAATTTCTAGTAATAATACAATAGCGTTCGTTGGGATGCGAGTCTCTCCTACAGCGACTCACTAGTGATTTGGAACTAGCCTATACAATACAAGATCTTTGGTCGCGTTGAATGTAGACCGCCGACAGGTGGAACTGAGATTCTAAATACGTCGGCGTTTAAAATGTGAAATATATCTTAACACAGCAACTCGCGGTTCCCTTTGGCTTACAGTATTGTCTGCGGGTTATCATTAAACATAGAGCATTGAACTAAATAAAATGTTATAAAATACTATTTAGTTTCACTCGACCAAAGTAAACCTAGTCTGAAAATAAAATTTAATAAATAAAAAGTAAACGTCATGTCTATAAAATGTATGAACATAATAAATCAGTAAACATTGTTATAAATAAAAAGTTTCCCAGTCGGACTCCGTAACACTACAGTAAGTCTTCGTCACTCGTTCGGTCGTGGTCGGCTATCACCGGCTGTGGTCGGCTGTCGTCGGTAGTGGTCGGTAGTGGTCGGTCGTGGTCGGTCGTGGTCGGTCACCGTCGTCAGTATCTTATCCTAATTGTACTTTCTCGTCTAACATAGAAGACTTGGTCCGTCACACTGCAAGTCTGACGGCTTCCGTCCCTTAAATCTAATATATTACAATGATATGGCAAGGTTTGCGCTTACGATTACTACAGGAGGTATCGAACTACACATTATTTTAACATTAACACGTTGCGGATTTAAATTCTTGTGTATTTGTGTATATGAGGTAAATTTCAAACTAATAAACATATATAATATTTATGTTTCAAAACCTAAAGCGATCGTAGTCGCGCTGTTAGAGAATATTCTAAAAATAACAGTACATAAAAGCAGCAAAATATAAATGTACGAACATCTCTCATAACCCACTCATTACAGTCATATAGGCGGAGTGGTAACAACTTACAAACGAAATTACAAACTAAATATAAAAATAAATTAAGTAACACAATAATTAAAACATTCTTCGATTTGGCACTAAACTAACTTAACCTAAGAGACGGTCCTCGCGTCCAACGAACGGCACGCCATCAATAAATATCCGTCGTTCGTTGAGCGGTCCCGTCTCTATAATAATATTTGGTAATTGTGGTGGTCTGGTACTACATTACATTCCGCTCGGGAATCTTAAACTATTAACGAAGGCACCAAAGAGTGTATCTAAACTATAATAGTGAGAGCGTCCGAGATCCCGTTTTTTGTGTGTGGTGTGGAGTCAGTTGTCTCTGTGCTGGAGCGCGGCGAGGCGGCGACTCACGGACTCCAGTCTGTGGGTGTAGGAGGACGCCGCGTCCCCGCGAGGACACCTGACACACACATACACCCGTTATACGATGACTGAGTACAACACACACGCACGCACGCGCGCACGCACTCACTCCCTCAAACAAGGTAGACCGCCTCACCTGGCCACGCCGCGTTCGTCGCGCGGGGAACTCGTCACGAGGGGAGACCGCGGCAACAATTCAGCTACTGGGGACGAACACACTCACATTACACACAATACAATAACATTTGAAGCTCTTTTATGATTCTCGATGTTCCCTAAAAATGAACTATATAGTAATGATTTCTACTGAGCGCTCACTCGGTTACACTCCATATGGTTTTTTTTATTTAATATATTTATTTATATCTAGAAGAAGAGGTAACTTTGCAGTCGGATTTAAAAACCTATCGAGCTGACTCGTAGTATTATGTAAAATGGCGAGGTTTACTTGTAGGGGAAAGCGGCGGACACAGTCTCAAGTCCTGCTGCAGCAGACGACGCGCCAGCGGCGGGGGCCGGCTGGACGGAGTACACGACGAGAACGATCTGTGGGGAGACGGGGCTTACAGACTGACGTGACAAGGGGAAAGAACTAGGGGTTGAATGTAGCTAAAGATCGATGGGAAATATTACTTCAAAAGGGTGGCCTTAAATTAAAATGAACTGATAAAAAAATTCGTGATAAAAAAATTCACAGAGACGAGCTAAATTCATATTTGAAACCATGTATGTGTGTGTGTACTGACTGTGCGAGCGCGGAGGCGGCGTTTCGTGCGGCGTTCCGACGTCTCACAAGGAACGACATGCGGAGCACGGCCACACACGACCACGCCACGCTCCTGACGACAACATATGTTCATTATATAAACAAAGTGTAAGGTGCTAGTATTATCTCGTCGTAAGTGAGCCTCACTTGAAGGTGGTCCTGGGCTTGTCTTCCGCCCCCAGCCTCCGCTCCAGGTCGCCGTAGCCCGCCACCGTCCTCTGCAGATACCTCTTCTGCCACACCAGCGCCTTGCGACAGCTTTCCAGGAGCACGCAGCGACTGTGGAGGTAACGGATCTGGAACGAACACCGACATCACACAAACGATCCTCCTCGCACAAACATCATTACTATAGAGGTCGGAGAAATAAATATTTAAAAAAAGAAGTACTTTGACGTCCGTCCGTCAATCACAACACGAGAACCTCCGTCACATAGAAACATGAACGTGTGACTTTTCTATTTGTATTTTTTTAGTTTTTGTATTAATACTGATACATTTACGATGAGAACTTGACGGAATATAGGGATCGGGAATATGGAAGCCATCGAGACGGGGAAAAAAGACGCGCCCATGATACCAGATATGGTGTATGTAGACCAGCACTAGCCACGGACGGGCGGCTGGGACGTTACTAATAGATATTATTATCACAGCATGTGCGGCGACCATCCGTCCGTCCACAAGACGGAGCCCAGCGACGACGGAAGAGGGACGGAGAGAGACGCGGACAGAGAGAAGAAGACACCGGCCGCGCAGAACAAGGTGCTACCAACGGTACGTTACTGCAGTTAATGTAGCGAGTGGGAGTGACGTCACGGAGACGTGATCACCATCTGTTTGTCAGTCGTCACAGATAGACAAGCCGGTGTCGGAGCACGGGCTGCGGGTGACGCGGCACCGCGCGGGCGGCAGGGACCTGGTGCACGGTGAGTGGTCCGGCTCGTCCAGTTAGTGTGTATGTGTGTGTGGTGGTAACGTTGTCCCGTCCCCAGCGGCCCTGAGCAGTTTCCGTTGGCCGCCCTACCTGCTGGGCGTGTGGGTGTGCGTGGTCCTGCTGACGCACGCCCTGCACTGCGCCGCCGCCCTCCTGGAGCGCTCCCTGCCCGTCGTGCGGTGAGTCCGTCTCGTCCTCACTCTCGTATTAGTTTTCTTCTGTGACGTGTACATATGTTGATCGTGTGTGTGTGAGTGCAGTAACGCGTGTCAGTACTCGCGGTCGTGGACGGAGAGCAGCTGGGTGGGCGCGGGGCGTGGCGAGGGCGTGCTGCGCGTGCGACCGCTGCTGCTGGCGCTGTGTACGGCTCTACTGTACGTGGTGTACGGCTGCCTGCTGGCCGCGCAGGCCCTCCTACTGTGGGCCATCGAGCCTCTGTACGCGGAGGGCGAGGCGCCCGGGGACGACTTGCCGATACTCACCGACTACCTCGACGACGCCAGTCACATCAATGTTGCACACAAGCAGTAGGACGAACATTGCTTCTTATTCTTTCTCATTAAATTGTATTTATAAACCATTTGGTGATATAACATGAAAAATTACACTAATGTAGTCATCTAAACATTACCACGGGTACCATGGGTTCATCAACCTAGCGGTCCCTTGTGTCCATAGCCGCATCCTTCTCTATAATAAATACGTCACTAACCCAAGCCCTAGTTTCATTGTCCTGTCCATACTAACCGCCTGTTCCTTGTCATCGTTCCTGGCCTCTAGCTGTGCTCGCAGCTCCCTGATGGTGTCTGTCAGTGTTTGTCTTTCGTCCATCATCTGCTGCAGCTGTGCCTGGGGCGCGTCCGTCAGACACCGGCGGAGGGTCGCCATCTCACGAGCCAGATCTGTTTTTTCGTTTTCGATGCCAGTCTGTATGAGAAGGAAACTTTAAAATAATTCCTTATATTAAGGAGAGTGTGAGAGTCTGTAAGGTGTGAACTCACGATAGTATCATTGTGTTTGCTCCTGGCGGCATACTTCTTCTCGAGCTGCGCGATAGTATCGCTCTGCGTGTGTAGCAGCTCCTTGGTCCTCACCAGCTCCACGCCGGACTCGTGTTTCAATCTAGGAAACATTTAAACGTTATTAAGTTGTACCAAATGTTACCCGAGGATGTGTTAAGCATGTTCAGAGTGAGTACCTCCTGAGTTCAGCCAGCTCCCCCCGGAGAGCGGCGGCGGCGGCGGCCGCCTCATCCAGGTCTCTTCTATGCTTGTTTCTCTCGTGATCGAGCATCGCGTGCAGTTCTCCAGCCCGCCTCCGCTCGGCCTCCAGCTGGAGCCGCGCCGTGCTCAGCGAGCTCTGCAGTCGAGCCCGTTCCTCTGACTGAGATACAAACAGACATAAGTATAAATAGTTCTGTCCGGTTCTTTAAAAGACGATAAGCCGAGCGACACGACAGTCACCTCCTGTTTGAGTTGGTCTGCTGGGGAGTTGTGTTCCGGCAGCGTCCGCTCTAGGTGTTGCAGCCGCTGCAGCAGGTCCCTCTCCCGCTGCTGCGCCTCCATCTCGGACTTCATGGCGGTCTCGAGTCGTCTCTTGAGCATGTCGATCATGCTGGAGTCCTGGTCGTGTAGCGAGCTGGCCGTGTCCTTGTGTGAGTCGAGCAGCAGAGCCAGGCGTGCCGAGCGGTCGCGCTCCGCCTCCAGCCTCAGCCGGCCCGACTGACACTCACTGGACAGCTTGTCTCGCACTCTACAGAATAAGGCGCACGGATGACATGATGAAATAAATCGATGACGACGTTGGAAACATTATGTAAGTACGTGTTACCTGTTGAGTTCAGATATGAGCGCGTCCTTATCTTTTAATCTACACTCCAGGTGTTCCACCTTCAACTGCAGCTTCTCGTTGTCGTTCCTCAGCCGCTGCATGCGCTCCGAAGATGTCGATTTCATCGAACTCGTAGACTGACTGTAGACATAATAAATAGTATAATGAATCGCTCTTTCATATTACACAATAACATGTTTTGAGTGAGTGTCGAGGTAACACTCACTTGGATGAATTGAGAACTAGTCTCGGAATGTCCTCTCGTTCGTCGCTGCTCGCAGACAGAATCTAGGGAAATGGAGATTATTAAAATTTGTCCAAATAATATAAAAGAAGGTGAGGTGCGGCGCAGATACCTGGTCCATGATGTCGTCGTCCAAGGCGTGTGAGTAGTCGAGCTGGTCGCGCACCGCCCGCTCCAGCTCAGCCGTGGGGGAGCGCGCGCGGCCCAGCGTCGGGGGAGCTCTGCACACACGACACCTCATTAACATTACTACTAGCCTGCTCTAGATCGTCCCGTGCTCGCTATCGGGTCGTAGTGTCGTGACCCACCTGTCGCTCGTCTCCCGGAGCCGCCTCAGTTCCCGCTCCAGTTGCCCACATCGTTCACTTTCAGCACACAGCTTGTGCCTCAACTCGCCTACGTCGGTCTCCTCCCGCAGTCTGTACAAAACAATACAATAAGTCACATAGTACATAAACATTAATACGACATAATCGCTACTGTCAACTCCACCTGGCCAGGACCGTCTCCAGTTGTCGCTCCAGCTGTTCCTTCTCTTGTACCAGTTGTTCCAGCTGCTGCTGCTGCTCGTTCCAGGCCATGTGGAGCTGCTCGCTGTCAGATATTTGCTTACTCATCTGACTTATATTATTCCGAGCTTCCGTCAAATCCAGTTTAGCCTTAGCCAATTCGAATGCCTATCAATGAAAATTATAAAAAACACGTTATCCTTTGGTCGAACTACACTTTAGAGTACTAAACATATATTTTAATACAAGCGTGAAAATGTTGGCAACCGTCAAAATGAAACGATTTTAAACGAACCTGTGATAATTTTTAGTTAGCAAGGTAATAAGATACGCCGTAGAGTGACCCACCTTATCGTTGAGTTCCTTTTTATGGAAGTCCAGCTCGTGTTGCAACAGAGAAATTTGTTTCTTTATCTTGACCAGCTGCTTCCTATCACTACTCGCCCGCCGGTCCGTGTCGCCAGCCTCAGTGTGTTTGTTCCTGGGCGAGGGGCTCCTGGACACCATCTTCATCTGTTCTCTCAGCGCCGCCACCTCGTTATGGTACAGGTTAATGTCCTCGCGTAGTATCTCTACCTCCGTCTCTTTATCTTTCAGTGCGTCGTGTAATATCTTCAGCTCCTCTATCCTCGCCGTGAGCTCTGTGTTCTGTGAGTGGACCCTGTTGAGTTCGGTCTCGTTGTTCTGAAGTCTGATCGTTGCGTTTTCTTGTTCTTTCTCTAGTTTAGTTAGTTTTAACTTCAGTTCTTTATTTTGTTGGCTGAGCTGATCGTTCTCTTCTATAACTTTAGCAATGTCAGTGTTCAACGTGTTGACTGAGTCTCTCACTTGGAATAGTTCGTTTGTTTTCATTTTTAGCGCCTGTTTCAGTCCCTCCATCTCTTCAGTTTTGTCGTTCAAACATCTCTGTAGATCGTCTAATCTGTCTAGATGTTGATTTAAACTGTCAATTTGTTGATTTTTTTCTGATACCAACTGCTCAAGTCTCTGTAGCTCACTTAGCTTTTCTCTTAGCTGCTTATTTTCTGCCTCGTGTTTTTCTAGAGCTGTATTCTTGCTATTTAATTCGTCTATTTTTATTTCTAAATCAGAAATCTTATTTGCCAAGTTCCGTTTCTCCTTCGCAAGTTCTAATATCATGTTTTCTCGTCGTAGAATATCTTCCTTGAGCAGATTCAGGTCTTTTGATTTCTCATTAACTTCTTGAGTTAATTCTTTAAGTCTTTGTTCAAGCAGTTTCTTATTTGAAGCAAAAGTATCCAATTGATTTTCGTAAAACTTCTTGTCGTTCTCCATGGTAGCCATCGTATTCTCTAACAGTCCCTTCAACGCCTCCACTTCTTCTTTTAACGCTGGAAACTCACACAGCTGTTCCTCAGCATTCTTGAGTTCTGCCTTACACATCTGTAACTCACTTCTAGATTTCTTTATTTCATGTTTGAGCTGCGTCAGTATGTCTGGGAAGTTCTCTTGCTTCACGTCTAACGTTATTCCCAGTTCTTTCAAGGAAGTGAACTCGTCGTCGTGAGTTCTGTTGTCGGATGGTTCCATTGAGAAGTTAATCTTTTTGGGTTCAACACTTAAGTTTTTACTTTCCGAGACATCTCTGTTGGGATACATTGAGCAATTATCGGGTATATTTTGAGCAGTAGAATGTTTAATACCTTCACCAAATATTGTCGTTTCATTTGCACTCCTTTTGTAAACCTCTTTATTTTGGGTAGACGTTAGATGTATAGGTAGAGAGTCGGCACGGGGAGTAAAGTTTGTGGAATCGAAATGATCAGCGTAGTCCAAGTTCAATGAACTCATATTAGGTTTCTGTACATCGGGGGGTAGCGTCTTGTTTAAATTGGTTTTATCTTTGTGATCTGTGTTCGTGATGCTCGCGTTCTGTCCCTTCAACTCTGCCCGCCGCATTATCAAGTCCTGTTCGTCGAACTCTGATATGGAGACAATATCGCTGAGTGTCCGCGCGGACGTCTTGGCCTGAATCACTTCGCTTTGGTCCTCCACCAGATTAAGAGCTGTCAATTAATCAAACAACAGTTTGGTTAACCTTAATATACTACACAAACTTGGAAATAGTCCAATTAAATTATATGGACGTACTAAATAAATTAACAAAATGCTTGATTTCTGTGCCAGCAAAAGTTAATATAAATATAAATATTTAACAGTACAACGTGAGGTATATGATATATATTTTTGTTATCCCAACTCACCCATAATTTCATTCAACTGTTCCTCCTTCTCAGCGAGTGTCCTCTGTTGTTCTCTGACAGTTGATTGAAGTTTTTCCTTATCAGTTTCGAGACTTCGTACTAAAGTTTCGAGTTGTTCTATCTTGGATTTAGCGTTTAAAAATTCCCGTTCTAATATTGGAACTCTGTCTTTAGGGTTACCTGCAAACACAAAAATGTAGAGATGATTATTCAAGTGTCACCCTGGGCACGGTGAACATAAGAAAATACTATAATAGACTGTTATCATTTGAATGTAATAACTCCAAGGTGGTTAGTGAACTTGGCTATATCAGATTGAGAGCTGTCACTAAGAAAATCTACTTCTCGCAGTACACAAGGAGCACACGTACATGAATTCCCAAAGACCGCTTGTGTTTCTCCATACTTGTCTCTGTCCTCGTGGCTTTGCTTCAATCTCGCCAGCTGTTTATCTTTGGTAGTCAACTCCTCCGTCAATCTTTGAACCTGCAATGTTTATTTCTCTATTTAAGGAGGCTGTCATTGTGTATATGCTTGTGTGCGTGTGTATGTGTGTGTGTGCGTGGTCACCTCAGCCTGTGCGTCGTGTAGCCTCACGGAGAGCTGTGCGGCGGCGTCATGAGCGAGGGCGTCGGCATCACATCGCTGCTGCGCGAGACGTGCGCTCAGTGATGAGATGCGCAGCGCCTGCTCCGACATACGAGCCTGGAGCACGTCACGCTCGGCGCGGACCTCCTGAGACACAGACACGAGAACATATATACTACAACTCGCTACTAACTACGATACAAGCATCAAGTAAAGAAACAGAACATTATAAAGATATATTTAGGATTAACGATACGTTTAAGAACACAGCATACGATTCTTTGGTAACAACAAACACTCGGAGCAGCTGGTATAATAATAAATGTATAAATAACTTTTATAATCTTCTCAAACTTAAAAGGTATTATAAGTTTAACAAAAGCGAGAAATTGGGACAAAAATATAATTAAAGAAATATATAAAAAAATAGTAATGATTATAATATCGGCTGTTCTCGTTTGTCAATTCTATAAACGCATAGTATTCAGAGGCAGGCTTCGTAAAACCTAACTGTGAGTTAAAGAATCGGTAAGCGGAGTTAAATTTACCGCCGCGGCCTGGTACATTTACGCTTGTCAACTAGATCAGCGGATCAATGTTTTAACCTTTATATTATCTTTTTACCTATTGACCGTTAAAATTATTGTCAAAACAAAGCTATTTTTTTTCGCAGTGAGATAAACGAGAGGGACCTATATTTTAAGTAACATTAGCAAGACAAATATTTATACAAAAGAGGAGTTTCGTGCCTTGTTATTTAGGTTAATTTATTTTTTATTTTTCTCAATTTCGTTAAGTCTTACATACAGATAAAGTTGAAGTCATGTTGCATCTATATATATGTTTGTAAAGGTAAATGTTTTTGGAGAAAATCCTCTCCATTATATTCTGGAACAAATATAATTCGGTGAGGATAAACTAATACAGGCATTTACATCAGGTAATCTTCAGATAATCTACACAAATCTATCGCATGGTTTATATAGTACTTATATCAGTAAGGGAGGCGGTCCACCGAGACGATGTAGACATAGACAGTGTAAACATCGCCGCGTGTTATTCTAGCGAGGCTTCCAACAACAACAAACAGTAAATACAACATTACTCAGTGTCTCTGAAACTACTTCAATATTTCGAGATCGGCGTTGTGATCATTGATCTCTGCCAACTACGCAATCTTTAAAACAATATTTTACACGGCATTTGTTGGACATTTTACATTATAGTGTTTTTAATTTTACATGGACTAGCAATTCTTCTAAAAATTATTAAGACAAAAGATCGCCTGTGTAAACATTTATTGCCCATTAACAACTAAACTAAACTAAGACTATCAGGATAGCGTATAGGATTCAATTGGTCTGAAAAATTTGGTTTGCTTCCGCAGGGTCAGACATAGCTATTGAAGTTCATGAGATATCACAGACAGATTATGGATGACAATTTTTATATTTATGTCATCTATACAGATTGGTTTAGTTAAAGTGTAAGCGTTGTACATGAAATGCATTAAATTGTACCCTAGACGTATTCATAGCTTTCAATTCTTTTAAAAGTTTATATGATAATGTGACAGTAAGTTAGAATTGTTTGTCCATTCGTTGGTTACAAATAAATAATAATCATTAAGGATCTTACTTATAAGGTCTAGAGTTCAGTGAACTTTAACAACGTCTCCTGGTGGATTAAAAATGTAATGAATAGTATAGAACAAAAGAAAATTTATCGACATGAACGTTATTTGAAGCTACGACTTCAAAGATGAAGCATTTTTAGCTATACATTGAGCGTCAATTATATTAGAGTTATATCTTGCAGTTTAAATGAAGCGATATCACGTTCAATAAAATTCGCCATTACAGTAAGAGTGACTTTAATAGAGGCACAATAGAGAGAGCAGCACTTGACCACACTTGACTCTGTTATGATCAAATGCAAGGACCCGTTGACGAGAGCTTGTCAATATAGACGAGGTCGGGCAAGGTTAGCGAGACGATTATATATTGGATGATGGAGATTAATTAAAGAAAGACTTAAAAGACAGTTTTATATTTAAAATTCTTTAAATGGAACAAAATTTTATAAACGTTTTGGCCAACGGATTTTCGGGGAGATAAAAAATAGAAATATTTTATTATTATAAAAAATATATTTTAGTGTTCAATATTTTGGCTTATTTCGAAGTAATAAGTTGGAGTAAGAGTCAAATAGGTTTTGGTATAAAACAATTACAGAAAATCTATTTCTCTTCAAACTTAATGTTAGTCATCAAACTATTTCATTACTTTAATGCCTAAAGGCCTCGAAAGTGATGCTACGGTGTTTAAATTTATTCATGTAATAAAAAGCAATCGTTAAAAAAACAGATAAATATTTTACAAACAACAGTTTATGTAACAAATGTACAAGTAATTATTTATTAGAGTTCAAGCATCATTTGTATACTTTATTTTATTACGAAGCTTTCCGTCGAGTAGAAAATTAACCAAAATATGAAAATTTGGCAGCGAGTATGATGGTTGTAGTAAACAACGTTAAGTACCAACAAATATAGAACAAACAAGGAAAACAAGAAAATAAACACGAAAAATAAAGTTCCAGCTAATATTTATACGAAAAAAAAATGTCATTGACATGAACTCACCGTCAAATCTGGCAGGCCCATAGTGAAATACTTCCTAATATGAGTGAACAAGAACATCACCCCGAAGACCTGACACCCACACACTCACACCCACACACACGCACACACGCACACAATAATAACACACAATTAGAGAAATTGTTACATCGTAGTCAGGCGGTCGTGTTGATAAATGATATTAACATTGTATGAATGTTTTGTTGAATATACTATGAACAACCTTCGTGCAGCAGAACACGCTCGGGAACATCGGAACGACTGAAACCGAGCTTACAGCTGACGCGGCCCCGGAGCAGAGAGGAGCAGAGACGTGGACGCGGCGGTGGCCACTGGGCGTGATATAAATAACGGTGCACCGTACTACATGCACCCGACATAATACTACTCATAATATAAAAGAAATGTATAAGCACATATTATAACAATCCACTACTCGTTTAACAACAAGCCTGTATAAACATCATGAAATCGATATTTATTGCTTCTACTAATATTACGAATAAAGAAAATCTTGCCTTCTCCGTAATTCATAGCTCCGTACAGACGGTGTTATTATATTTAGCTCTCGCTCTGTGTATGTGTGTGTGTGTGACGTCATCAGGGCTGACTGCCGACCGGCGCCCGCGCAGTTAGTCTTTCAGTTTTTGTAATAGGATATTTAAATAGGTTACAACTTTTTAACGACGCGTTAACTACAGCCCTCGGGTTTAACAATAGCAAGTACAAATATAGATTTATCATTAAAAAGTCAGTATTGAATTATCGCTCTTTCTAATTGTACATGATGTACATTAGCATGAAGTGCTACACAAGTTCTGTGTGAGCAGTTTTATTTTATAAAAACAGATAGTAATATATTATGTAAAATCCTAAAATATTTTTTTCTCATAGTGTCACATATAGATCAAGATAGTGTCAAATATAGATGTTTAACGCTTTCGTTCGTCATATCTTCAATTTCAATATTATATTACATTATCATACTGAAAATAATAATTCTATTACTTCCAGTGTCCTTAATTTTTATGAA
Source organism: Danaus gilippus (assembly GCA_018231785.1). Classification (NCBI taxonomy): domain Eukaryota; kingdom Metazoa; phylum Arthropoda; class Insecta; order Lepidoptera; family Nymphalidae; genus Danaus; species Danaus gilippus. The sequence goes on from DVQO01000057.1 coordinate 29,809, forward strand.
ACCTATTAAAACCCAATATTAGACTAATACTTAATATCTTCAGCCCTGTGAGTGTGTATTGACTAATGAGGTACAATGAGAGTCGCGGTGAGAGTTTATATATTAAGGTTAGTTAAATCCGCAGACGGGGAGCGGTTTGTTTGTTTGTATCGCGTTATACTACATTATGTGTAACTTGTTCCTTGTTACTGAAGCACATTTTTCTAAGAAAGTTTGCATCATAGGAAGCTATAAATACCACAGCCCATGAGTTATACGACGATGTGAAACGACTTAGAATATTCTGAATATTTTGTTTTATGCATAATCTGGAAATGGAAGCGGAAGTACGTCATTATATGTGTTTTATGTGTCCGCGGAGGGCTGGGAGACTTAGCGAGTCGTATCATGAGAGTACAGAGATACTGACTTGTTAAACGTACACAGAACAGACTTATATTAGTGTTAAGATTAGTTAGTTAAAAACAAAAGACGTGACAATTTCGATGTTATTCCTAAATATGAAACTTAAAAACAAAACATTAATTGTATTCAAAATAAGCAATTATTATTAAATGTTGCAAATGTCTTTATGTTTCTTTTTATAGGTATTTTCTTCAAATACTAAAATGTTATTTAAAGTGTTGTCGCCCCAACAGTAGCGTCGTGTATCTATCACACTATGTATCGCGTCTAGTTTTAGCAGACGAGCGCTGAATGAAATTAAAAATAGTTGTTATATGATGTAGCGACGAGCTTCAGAACCGGGAGGATTTATTATAATATTTGTTTTGCACAAATAAAAATCAGTCTTCAATGTGTATTCGCTCGTCGTATTTTTAAATCAGCCACAACATTTGGCAGCGGCCGCACGACACGTTATCCACGCTGGGTGCGAGTACTCGCGGTACAAAAGACTTCAAAGCAAATTAGCAAAAACAGAGCATAAGGAAACAACATCGCACAAGTAGCGGCGACGAGACGCGACCGATATATTTATATTACTGTGAAAATATGCGGGAATGAACACGCGTCTGATATAGGAATACGAACAAATCAAACTCATCAATTTACAATGAGAATAAATTGACAGTGTTAATAAATATATGTACGGTGTTGTTAACAGTATTGTGACGTCACACGGCGACCATCAAGCGAACACTTCCCCACTTCATCACGTCAGTGATCATCGGCTATGACAGCGCCACCGAGCGGGAGGGAGTTTCTTCTTTGACATGCTTTGAAATACAGGCTGAAGGGTGTGGGGTGAGCCGGTCCCGAGGGTGACTCTAAGATAACGGATCTAGGATTTGGACGTCCATGAAGAAAGTTTGGCTTCAGAGAATGTGACAACATGCTCGTCTTGGACAACAGCACGTACTAACGACGCGACGGGTATGATAGAAAACCAGGTCTTCAAAGGTAATAAGTGTGTGGTTTCAGTGTGTTCAGACAGAACGCTTGTCTGTGTAGTCACTCGTTATTTTGGTCTCAGTAACATCGCTAGCAGTGGCGTGCACACCATACATGCAAATAAGCAGTACTTACCCTACTCATATAACAACTAAACCATACATAACGCAATACGAATATTTACTGTTAAATTGTAACTGTGGGCTTTACTGATGATGTGTGTTTAAATTTTAATTACGAGTACATTTACAAATGTCGTTTGATTTTTGAATTTATCGTTGATGTTTGTTGTTACTTGATGATGCAATTAAAATAATGACAAAGAAAAAGTGTGTAACCAGTTCAGATACAACTAAAACAAACTTAAACTACATACTCCTGACGTTTCGGTCACTCTGCAGCAACCGTGATTATGGCAGACATCTCGTTTGCCCATTAAAAATAATAAATTATACGTTCTAATCCGGCAATAAGTTTCATTTAAATGAATACTTGCGAAAGATCTCATTATTATCAATATTTTAGAGGAGGAAATTATAATAACAATTGTTATTTTTTTCAATCATGGTTTGCTTATCCTACTCCAAATCTCTATGCTCGACCCTGACCTCTAGAAACAACTAAATTTAGCATCACGTGGAACGTGTAATGTGACGTCATATAACTGTCATTAGTATCCTTGATTACTGATCGTCTATAGTAACCCCCCCCCCCTCCCTCACCTGCGCCACGTCCTTCAGTCTCTGCCGCTGCATGTGCAGGTCGTCAATCCTCTTGAGCGCGGCGTCCCCGGCCCGCTCCAGCACCTGCAGCTGCTCCCACACCCCGCTGAGCTCCTCTAGAGCCGGTCCCCTGGACCCGTCCCCGCCGCGCCCACCGCCCGCCCTCGCCCCCGCAACTGACACGTCCTCGGTACGTTCGGACAGTGAGCCAGAAGCTCGCTCGTAGGCTCCCTCCAACCGCACCACGCTGCTGTGTATCTGCTCCTCTAGAAGCTTGGCCTGCGAATAACATTGTTTTTATACTCGTATACAAACAGTACAGTATTTGGTCACCAGCGTCGTCGTACTCACATCATCCCTGAGCACCTCCCGCAGCTCCCCGCCGCTCCCCTCCTTCCCCTGCCGGCTGGACCGCCCTCCGTCCTCCTCCCCCGCCCCCCTCTCCCGCTCCCTCCCCCGCTCCAGCTCCGCCAGCAGCTCCCTCATCGTCCGGTCCCTGTCGTCTATAACCCTCCTCATGTCCCCCAGTTCCCGCAGCACGTCCCTCTCCCTGCTCGTCTTCTCCTCCAGCTGTGTCTCCAGGTTGTGTATGATGTCTCTCAGTAAGGTCACCTTCTCCTCGGCAGCCTTCAGTTCCTCGTCCGCGGCTCCCTTCCTCTCCTCCAGGTCCGCTATTATCTGATTCATCTCCCGAGTCTGACTTTCTAGTTGCTCGACCTTCACCGAATATTGAAATTATATTATAATACAGTAAGAATGACACACAAAAATCTACTACAAAATATTAGCAACATATTTAAACTACTAAGAAACTAACACACACTGATAAAGATTAGTCAAGCATACTACAATGAAGATACATATACACGTATGTAGTTCTCAAACTAATGGAAACGGTACACTACAAATGGTTAGGGAGTAAATCAAGTGATGAGTGTTTAGGAGCAGCGGCGGTGAGGACTTACATGACGGTCGTGTTCCCGGCAGTTACACCGAGCGAGGCGCAAGCAGCTCATCTAAACACACCCGCACCCTACTTAGATACTACCACCTTCACTCATGTTAGGTTACAGTATATAGTGAACATTGATTAGGACAGACAATAGAGTGAACTTAATGTAATCATAAAGAATATTAGTAAATAGAGGAGCACGATCGAAGACCACGTATTAAATATAAAAAATATACATCAATATAGACGGAGAGACTCAGTTTGCCGATTCCACGTTAGTGCTCGATAGAGAAATGAAAGAATTGCGTGCACAACTTTGAATAAAATTTTGAAAGAAAAAAAATATAAGTAGCAAAAGTATCAAGTGCAAATAAAGCGGTGTGCAGGCTGGAGTAGCCGCAGCTCCCCTCCCCCTCCCCGCTCACCTCGGTCACTATCCTGGCGTTGGTCTGCAGGCGCGCGGCCAGCCTTGTGTTCTCGTCCCGCAGCTCGGCCAGTCTGTCCGCGAACTCGTCCCTCTCCGCCTCGCGCTCGGCCGCCTGCTCCTCCACGAACTGACGAGTGGACCGCAGCTGACGGTTGGCCGCCTCCAGCTGGGGGAGAGACGGCGTTAATACGCTAACTCCTAACATGATAGTCTTATTTTTATTGGTGTACACGGTACTACATCTGTGTTATAAACATATTCACACGTAAAGGCAGATACAATGAAAGCTTTCTCGTTAATTCACCAAGCAGTGAGATCGTGTACCTTTTGACAGCAAATGCCGTGAACCGGTGGTGTCCTTAGCGGCTGTGCGGCGTGCAACGATAATATAAAACATATAGATGTTTGTGTGTGTTGCATATATACATGTGCACATGTTGTGTGTGTGTGTGTGTGTCACCTGTTGCTTCAGGTCGTCCTTCTCCCTGAGCGCGTGGTCTAGGTCCGCAGCGAGCTGGGCGCGCGGCGTCAGTCCGTCCAGGGAGCGCCCGCCCGTGCCGTACCTACGCCATATTAACATTACATATCTCTTCACAGTAAACACTCAATCTTCATCGTTCACCCCTCACCCCTCCACGACGTCGTCTCCGTGCGTCCTGTCCGCAGGTCCCATGAGGTGAGCTATCTTCATCATGGCGCCGTCGAGGTCGCTCCGCAGTAGACTTTCACGTTGGAGACACTCAGACATGGCTTCCTCTACGTTCTATACAAATAATAATAATGTTAATATCAATATTCATTTGTCAACGGTGACTGTGTGATTCAACCCAACTTCCCCCACAAAACGTTTTCAACACTAACTTTTCTCTGCATCATACAGTTGATACATTCTCGTTCCCCCTCCTCCTTCGCCTCCCGCGTGCTGTTCTCTAACATCCTCGTCTCCTGTCGAGCCTCTGTGTGAACAGACAAATATATAGTTGGTATAAAGTGTGTTGATCACGTGTTACTGATGTGTGTAACTGACTGTTGGTAGCGAGGCGCGCGGACAGCTGCAGCAGGTCCTTCGCCTCGTGTCGGAGTCTCTTGAGCGAGGCGTCCAGCTCCCTCTTGATGTCGTCCCCGAGGTCCCTTTGCTGCTGCAGGAAGCCCCTGACGCCGGCCTCGTCCAGTGACACCAGTATGGAGTGCAGGTCGGGCGCCAGGTGCACGTGCGTCTCTCCCACTACACTTAGCTCTGCGACCGGCGTGGACGGCCGGGAGTCCAGCTCCACGATCCTGGAAACAGATGTATCGGTCATAGCTAGTCATAGTTATCCGCCGGCTAGTATATCTGGGTGTGAATTCTAAGTGTTCCTTTTCGTTTATAGTCTTCTAATTTAATAACCGCCGTCCCTGGCGCTCGTCCAAGTCGTATGCGCCTCGTAGTTGCGATATGTTCCCCCCCTCCTGTGACAACTCACGTGTCGTCGTCGGCGGCCAGGTGCCCCAGCAGTTTGTTCAGCACGGTCCTGTTCAGTTCGTCCTCGGCGCTGGCGCAGTAGGCGACCAGTGAGGACACAGCTCGCTGCAGCACGCCCGCCACACGACGGAGACCATCCCTGGAGACACAATGTACATAGAGGTGAATCAGAACACTGTGTGCGGTCGTCTTATATCACACCTCTTTAAATTCAATAGCAGTTATATTTATAATTAAAAGTAGTGAGATGGCATTTAGGCTGCACTCATTAAAAGATAAAACGTTCAATGATATGATTAAATAAATCATTATTTAGAACAGTCAACCAAATAAATGACTTATAATATATCTGTCTAGTATTATGTAAACAAGGTTTTGTCACGTCATATAATATTTAACAACACCCACCTCTCCCGTGTGACCTCCTCCAACTGTCTGTTCTGGTCAAAGCTGTTGTTCCTCCTCTGTCTCCATTTGTCTCCCTCGCCGCTGGACAGCTCGTCCCGGACACTCGATAACTGTGACAGGGTCAACATCACTATCTAACACGCGATATCGATGTAACACATCACTTCATGCACAAGTTTTGAGCTACTCGACCAATGATAAACGTTCGTTCTAAACATCACAACCAGTTTACAGAACCTATACCATTATACAGCCGTCAGCCAGCAGTCCTTTCTTAATATATTTTTTTTCTAACATGTAATAAGAAACAATCTATTTTTGACAATATTATTGTGTAAAAATTTGGAATAAATGAAACAATTGTTTTATACGACACATACTCGTATTTTTTCTTCTTACATTATCATGTAATATAGTTTAGATTTGGACCTTGTTTCATACAGATATATAAAAATAATAATATATTAATATATATATAAACACAAACAGTGAATTGTTCGCTATTTAAAGGAAGATAAAACTTTTCGAGTACTTTTGTTTGGTGACGTATAAACATTTAAAATGTGATTATATATATCAACGTACAGACATCCATACATATATATGATGAGATACGTACCAAGAACCTTCTCAGCATAACCATGTTGAACTTTACATCTTGAATTATATTATACTATTTAGTAACTGTTATTTATTGTCTTATTCAATATGTCTGTATAACATTCGCAAAACACATTTCAAAACTTCACTGTTGAACAACGATCGACCGAAAACTATTTGTATAAATATATTTGGTTCAAATGTTGCGAACGTATTGTTAGACCTAATTTCGTGCGTTACACGAAGCGTAATTCTGCTAGGTACAGTATGTCACTTGCGGTGAGACAGACCGACTGTATAAATAACTAACAAACAAATTTTCCTCTTACTTATTCAACACTAACACTCCGGTGTGTAAAGCGTCTGTTACATAGTAATAGTATGAATTAAAAGGTACAGTAGCGATGGAATTTCACGACATTTATACAAATATTGTCTTAGATTTACTTTTTTCCAGTTTATTCATAAAAGTGGTTTATAATATCGATTTAAACGGAAGTTTAGCTCATGTACCGTAACGAAATAAGAAAGCAACCAAATAATTTCATATGACTAATATTTCCTTGTTATCCTTCTTGTCATTGTATGAAAAAATGGCGTTTTACAAGTGAATATGATAAAAAAGTAAAAGCTTTAGTAACATCCCAGAAATAAGTAAGTTTCAGTAGTACTATGATGAAAATTAATATTACTAACTTTCGTTAGTCGCAAACAACCCTCGGATTCTCTCGTAGAATACATTTGAGATGCAATATTTATTTATGTATACACAATCAGTACTCACGTAAATATCTAAATGTGTTTCCTAAATGACAGCTAACTTGTTTTAACAAATATTATATATCACAATTAACATATAAAACCGAACTTTCCTTAGTCACTACACAATCTGTCCCATTATTGAGTGTCATTTACAACTACCCTCACACACGATCTGTACGAGAACAAACTTAAAGAAACTTAAATTGAATAAATGTGAAGAGTGTAGCGGGACGTTAGTAAACAAACAAACAACAGACACAGCTGTTAACTGAAATAGTTGAAACACGTCAACACGTGGCGCGTCTCCACATATTGATACAAGCGATTATAACTTTACTAACAAACGAATAAGGCACATTATTGATATGTCTAAAGTCTGTGTGTCACGAACTGTCCCACTTGTGTTACTATGACAGTTTAATATGAGCAGGGATACGGGATTCATCTCAGACTGACATACTGAATAAAAGTTGTTATACAGACCGTGTTGTCTGCAACGAATCGATGAAAACACACAGAACACTGAACCGCTTCTAAATATGTACCAAATGTATTGTATTATAAATAATGTCAAAAGATAGTTGAGAGCGACGATGTTTATACGACGGTACTGTAAACACACGCACGGTTATAACGTTCAAAACACAGAAGATGCTGCTGGGGACGGACGGAGCGGTAAACTTTATTATATATATGTAAATTATAATGATCACGTGTGTGTGTTTACTACGATGATAGTACGAGCCATTCATCCGAGGGAACAGAACGGGGGATCGATACCACGGAGCGGGAGGACTCGGGACGATAAACAGTTTACTAACAAATTATAAGTATAAACAATATGTATGAACATCCCTACACTACGCGCTATGTAACGATATGCAAAATGAACAGTTTTGCGATATTACTTTATAAACAATTTATAATGATGAGTGTCAGACACAGTTTCTAATTGAACTCGCTCAGTACAAGTCATCGTCTGCGGTCACACATATTATTAGACATCACTTCTGCACTGACACAACACCATATCTCACTCCTCCTTTTATATGTTCACTGTGAGTCTTTATGACGTACTATGTGTGTGTAACAGTCGCGTGTTAGTATTGAAGGCTCGTGACGTCACACACAGCACGTCCGTCTCTCCCGCCGGTCCGCGGTACACTGACTACTGAGCCCTGAGGGGATGCTTCATGCTGCACGGAGCCGGTGTTTGTTCTATGTATCCGTTGTAAGTTACGCTTGTTTTAACTTTTTCTAAACAGTCCTATTTCTGTCCGTCGAGACGCGGCTATCACTGTACGTGTTCATGTATTGTTTATTATAAGTCTATGTTATTTTTATGTATAACATTTAATAAAATACACGTAATACTTTATATATATATGTCCCGAGCTGTATGGCGGTGCTCCGGCGCGTGTTTTTTCTCGTTATTATATGAAATAAATAATACATTTGTTACTTTTAGTACACTCAGTCAATTGATAAGACTAGTTCATTGAATGTACATATGTCGTATACTAGGAACACGAGTGTCTTAATAAGGATACAAGTTAAACCATAACGGTAACTCTGTCTTCATGTATTAGTTATTGTGTTTACATATCGCGACCGTGATAACACATCTATGGGAACTGTTATCAGTGGCTGTGATAAAGGTCGATGACCTCCCGTATATATTTAAGTGACATCTGCTATAATGTCTCTAATATTAATTAGAGTAAGGTCATGCCCTGTTGTAATTTTTATTCGTATCCTTAATTTGGTACCCTCGCCCTTATTATTATATTAGTAGCGCGTGTCTGTTTCCTTACTATTAATATTATTCCGTTTCATTCCAGCTTATCATTCACGCATTCTATATCTTATGTATGCTTATAGAAGGGCGTATGAACTATGACTTCTTATGAATGAAAAACGACAAACTATCGGTATGTTAGTTAGTATTACTACCTCGTAGTTAGGTTACCGTTCTCACTGCTTCCTGTCAGTTTAATTTGTACAATCTTTTGTTACGATTTTCAACTTTATCTGTCTGTCTGTGTGATGAAAGAATTTACTTGAAACGATGTTTTTAACAAAAAAAAGTGAGTTCCTGTAGCGTTTTCTAATTCAGTGATGTATGGTTTTCGTTTGAAGCACAATGGTTTCTACGATATATATTGCCAGTGTGTTATTTTACATATAATTGTATATAAGTAATTATATGCTAATGATTAAATACAAGTACGTATTATGAAGCCCGAAATCTAGATAATTAATATAATTTAAAAAGAAAATCTCTTTATGATCACAGCTTAAAGTCTAAAGCTTTCATTCTTAATACAAGTACATAGAGGTATCCTACCAGTTCCATATATAAAAATAAAAATAAAATAAATAAAAATTCTTTATTTTCTTTAACAAATTTGTACTTGAATATAAAGTTATTGGAGTCTCCTTTTAAGCATATGAAAAGCCTGTGCCAGGAAA
>DVQO01000058.1:0-38837 GCA_018231785.1 Danaus gilippus
CATTAATCAGTGATGTCTAAGTACTCTTAGAAAGTACATATGACTCGGAAAAATCGCATTGCCCGCGCCAGGATCGAACCCGCGCCCCCATGTATGAGAGGCGGGCCTTTTAACCACTAGGCCGCCACTGACTTATAATATTATTGATTTTAAAAAAACAGAAAAGAAGGAAAACGGAAGAGTATAAAAATTCATAAACAAATAATTAAAAGTATAAGAAACACTAATTTGTCTTTGAATTATATTTCAAAATGCATGTCCACAAACAATTAAAAAAAGAAAGATCTCACACTCTTCTATTTAATAATATAAAAAATAATATCAATTTTATATAACTTCAACGGCGTTTACGATAAAACAAAATATGTATACTTAATAAAGCGTAAAATTTACATAAACCGTTTAAAACGCTAAATAATTTATAAATTTTAACACATGCTATAAATTGATACGCCTATAAATAAATCAATTACTTTCACATGATGCTTTTGTATTTAACAATAATCGAATGAATCGCCAATTATCCCATAGGATTTATTTCAAGCTAATTTTAAAACAGTTTTGTATATAAACATTGATCCGTTTTAAATTTTATACACGTATTTAATTAAGCCAATTGTTATCAATTCTATGATAGCGCTGTATTTTATCACAATAATTGAATTATACTCGGGAAGCGATTGCACATAAGTACATTTGCTCTAGAATAAAAATATCATGTTTAATCATTGTTTTCTTTTATTCTGGTCAGTGTTAACTAAGTTTATTTGTAGTTTTTTTGGTGTCAAAAGTAAATCGGTTTTAGGTGAAGAGAAGTTAAAAAAGAGAAACGAACTGAAATCGGTACATGTACAGACGGATTTTTGTAATTACAACGAGAAATTTTTTAATCCGACTCAATACAATAGTGATGGCAATGAAAATTGCAATAATAATGATAGTATATTTAAAATTATGAAAAATGTAAAGGTAAGTACAAGTAAAAAAAAGAATTTAAAGCATAGTTGAAATTATATTTTAACAAATATGTTGTTATTATTTAGTTAGACATATCATTTACAATATCAATGCGGTTTTATTGAAAATGCAAATTTTAAATCTGTGCTAGGTTGAAGGCCCTAGCCGTGTCAAGTGGATCAGCAATGGGGGTAACGCTCTAGACTCTCGTTACGAGAGGATGCATTTGCGTACTCACTTTTTAAGACGGATCCGTTATTCTGCACTTATAACGTGCTAGTTTCTGAATAAACGGCTAGTCAAACTGTTTATTTAGTTAAGAGTAGAGGCTGTAGTTAGTGAGTATGTAAATATAGAAAGTATTATAAGATAGTTGAGTGTCGTTTTTAACGTTATTTATGACGTCTGTCGAGTGGTGTTTAATTAGTGGCATATGAAAGGGTAGTTTCGGTGTCGGCTCAATAATAATGTGCGAGCCGAGTGCCGGTGGTGTTCCATTCAGTATCTACGGCGGCGGCGCGCGGCCTCGTCTCGTTACAGGGCGCCGCGCCTCGCGCACGCGCCCGTCTATCGAGCGGCATGTGCCACTCGCAGCCGACCGCTCCACCCGACAGAATCACTCTTTTTTATTTTCCCTCCGAACGTAGCACGGCGACATCCCAATTCTAACTGAAAGCACGCCTGATAACAACCGTTCCGTTCGTCTATTGTAATCCCAGATCTTCTTCACCTAAGTTACTGTAATATCGAATCCAAAATGGCAGGATCGTACGGATCCCTGAACAGAGCGCGATCCGTACTCTGACCGGACGGTCGTGATCTCGGATGGTATATGTCTCGTTGTATGAATGTTATGTAAGTTCGGTACGGTGACCGCGAGTAGGTGCATCCGTAACGTCCAGTAACGTCGCCGGTGCAGTGAACTTTGGAGCCCATGTAACGTACTCGGACTGCCATTAACGTGAGTACAACTTACATACCTTACAATTATATGTAGTTATAGGCGATTTCACTTTCACTTTACTCCTTAAAATCGAACGTACACGAAGTCGGTTCTATCGATCGACACTTTATCTAGAGCTCCTGAAATTAAGCGCTTTGTTTAGTGGCATTATAGTAAAGATAAGGGGTGGGATGTCCATGATTAGATTTTGTAACAAAATATAGATAATTATGGGTAAATATGTCGATACCGACTATTAATGAACGTGACTACGTACGTGATCATCTGCGAAGAATTATTGATCAAGTTGCTTTCGTTGCTACATTAATATATATACTTTCTTTTACTATGTGCTGTGCGAAAATATTTTATGTATGATATATCTTTATTTGATTTATTCAACATCTTATTGATTCAATTCAGTCCTCCATTTTCCCCCGTCACCCTTCTTACATGATTCATGACCTATTTTACATGGTTTAAGTATAAAGAAAACACATTATTATAATTAAAAGTGAGCAATAGTTTTTTTTCAGTATTCATTAAATAAATATATACGTCTAGGCGTATTGATTAGAAATACATATAAGAAATTGCGTCAAACCATTGAACGGTATATCTTTTACGTGGCTACAATTTATTTCTTATTAAGTAACGTTTAAAGATTGTTGCTGTTCATTTCTTTAAAAGAAAATTTTCACCAATATAAGTGTATTAAAAAGGTTATTGTTATATTTTCATTTCCACATGAAAGAAAATCGGAATCAGCAGATAAGTCTTTAGTAATTTCCACCACATACTACGTTAGTCAATATTTTTTCAGTTCTGAAAAGGAAATCAATGAAGGCTGCATTAATGACGATAAGTTAAAGCTCGTTTTCAAGCCCTAATTTAGTTATTTTATAATTCGATGATCGGCACGCCAATAAGATCGTAGCTAACATGATTTTGTCCCTTGAACAAATTTTATCGATCCTTTACAATTTAAATGATATAGGATTAAAAAAATACACATGTGTTGGACAAAGAAACCGTGTAAGAATTTCTGCTTCGTCTAACATTTCTGCATGTTATATGTTCGCGTATTTAGTATTTAAACAATAGATATATGTATTTGTTTTTATAATTTCACACTAGTAGCCCCCAAAAACTACAAACCCATTTTGAAATCCTTGATGAAGTGATTGTATGATTTATTATTTCTCATTACACAGTATTTCATTTTGTTCATTAAATCAGAGTAGAAATTTTCGAAATTACAAATAATATATGTATTTATTAATATCACGATTTATAAACCATCAATTTAGTAAAATAAATAAAAACTATAATTATAAAGTTAAATTATATATATATAGATGTTGGCTGCCTTTGTCTTGTCGATTGGGAATACCTGGTTTCTAGAAATTACAGTAAAAAATGTCAAGAAATTATGGATAATTTGTTATTGCAACTATATAGAAGTCCCTGATGTTTTAACCCACATACTGGCAAGATGCTCAATGGCCTTCCTGGGGACGTTTTCTTATGAGCTATATTTAAATATTAAGTGTAAATATACGTCAGCCACAACAAAGTAATGAATTTTTACAACCCTTATGATTAAAATGACGTTAGGCGGAGGTAACTTTACATGTCATATGTGCAAGTTTTCCCTACGGAACACAAAAAACTGCACCGACATTTCTATACTTCTATGTAGTATAATTAATTAAAAGGTAACAAGATGGGTAAGGTTATAACAAGTAACTTTTCAGACTATCTTATATTAATCAAAATGTAATTTTCTACCAACCTATTTTTATATCTAGATCCTGACTATTTCATTTGCTTTTCAATGGAAGAAACGGAGGCGCAATTTTAACAGCAATGAGAATAATAAAAAAAACTGTATGTTGGTTACACAGAAATCAGGCAAAAAGCGTTCATTGTACTCTTGGCTCGTTGGTATTGAAATATTCAATTCTGTGGATACACGCGATGTCGCTGCCAAAACACCGCAGTACAGCTACGTATTACATTTACAAAGTAACGAGCGTATCTAGTTCTGGGTTTTGTTCATTGACGCAAAAAGATCAAATTAATGGTTACATACTTTTCTATTAAATAAACTAGCAACAAATACGATATTAAACTATTAAACACTTAAATACTAGGTAGGTACATTATAAGGTACTCTGATGACGATAAATGAATCTAATTTCTAGCAAGTTGTACATAATTTATGACGCAATTACAATCAATAGTAGAATGAACATAAATCGCTTAAGAGGTCTTGCTTCTGTAATATTTACAGTGGTTATGTTGAAAGAGATCGATTTCTCGTAACTTATCGATGCTTTTAAAAGCGCTCACGTCATAAATGATTGATCGCCAAAACGAAGAATCTGTAATATGAAACCTAAAGACTACACTTAAGAGAGCTTTCAACTTGTTAAAGCTTTAGGTTTAAAATAAATCAATATAAAAATACTCTAAAGAAATATACCAATGAAAAGTATTTCAATTTTATTTTTCTTCGTCAATTTGAAATATGCCAACAAATTTCCTCCTACAGTTATGTCTTGTTCATAGTATTTTCCCATTTCCCATATCCTATAAGAAGCTGCAAATACATCAGTAAGAAAATACAAAGTAAGTATTCAATTTTTTTATAACAATGCAGTGGAATTGCGAACGAATTATAAGCGTATAATTTATGTTTGTTTTGCGAATGAGCGAATTATGTGCACATTAAAGGCTGTGATTATATATAGACATGAGAAAAGAATGCTGCTGTGAAATGTTTATTACAAATAACTTGCACAAAGCATCCCTAGCGTTTTGCAGCGGCTAGATCAAAGGCTTTCCATTCCAATGCCGGCGGATGATTGATTCATAGTTCATACCGACCGTGTTGAATGCACATTGTGTAGTGTTTTAGCTAGACAAAGGGTGGAACTTGTTTATTACCGAAAAAATATTTTATTGAGTTTGATCGAGCAAATAATATTTCTCCGAACAATCGACTGAAATAAAAATGGATTACATCCGCAAAAAACTGTGAGCCTTTCACAATTTTTTATTAAATTATTTTACTTCGACGGTATTCAATAGTATTTTCGACTTCAAAGCGTTTTTGCATATTTTTATTTCGCAGTCAATAATTACATTTTAGCCAACAAGTTTCTGTTCGCTATATTTTGTTGGGAATAAAGAAATTAATTAATTAATTTTGCAAATGAGTAGACAGTCCATCTGAAGGTAAGTGGTCATTGAAAACTACAATGTAAAATGTTGCGAGTGCTTTCAAAAATAATCAAATATAGTCTAAAGTATGAAACAGAAAGTATTTTTTGTATTAAACAAAATTATATTTAGTAATACAAGAAAATTCAATACGCTGATTAAGCTATTTATGATATAAAAGTATATTTTAGTATGTTACTCATAGCCTTAATGTGATTTAGAAGATATCTAAGATGCATTAAAGAAATATAAAAAGTTAGCGGTAGCTGTAGCAAGAAAAGACAATTTTGCAATAAGTGACATATGGTGCTTACTTGCCATATTACAAAACTTAACGCGTTTATAACCTGTACTTATTAATAACATATTATTAAGTTTTTCACTTGCCAGAACTTTTTACTAGAATGCATAAAACATATTGTTTTAATCATCGAATGAATTGTTTCCATCAATCTATAAAATAAGCATAAAAAATATTTCAAATCGTTTTTCAATCCATTAAAAATATTATTTTTTTAATAATTGGGTTTTGAAATATATAAGTATTATTTTTATACTAGTAACAACAGCCAGACACTATTTATCATTGATTTAATGATATGATGTAAAAACAACAGAAAGCGTAATTATTATTTTTAAAAATATAAGAAAAAGCAATATTTACTTTAAAACTAAAATTTGTTGTTTCCGATGTGAAACAGCACAATACATTTTCTACTTGAGTGGTACGTCTGTGGCTTCACAAATTCATTAATTTGTGGAGCTGGAGTACTCGCGGCTTTTGTCCGATAAACTAAAGTATACAGTGGGCAACACAGATTGTGTGTGAACCGCGAAGAACTTCAGAATGAAGGTTCACATACAATAACTTCTTACTCTGAATACTTGAGTAGTTTTCTTGAATATCATTTAAGGAGCCGTTGCAATGTACGTTCTTGGAGAAAATTATAAATATATTATCATTTATGGGATTCAAAGGAACTTACGTATACATTTTTTGTATTTCAGATTTTTCTAAATATCTGTAATAACAATTTTCATTAAAAACATAAGCAGTTTGGAAAACTTTAAATAATTTTGGTAATTTCATCTGTACGCACGTTACGTATTCTTTATGTAAATGTCACTCTTTTGATATTGTGTAATTTTTTGCGGTTTCTTTCTGTTGTTCGAGATAAAGAAAAAGAAAACTTGATGGACTTTGTCGTACTTCGTAATGAAACTTCGGTTATGAATAGCGCAACCCCGTCCATTTCTTCAGGCGCAATCTCAGGGTCGAGTTAATTGAAATCCTTTATTGTATTAAGTTTTCTGTTCTAATATTAGATAATGAAGGTCACAGGCGCGCATTATATTATATATCGTGCATATAATGCTGTTGTGGAAAAGAACACGGTTCGTTAATTTTAGAAATCTATCTAAAGTCTTACTATTAGTAGTATAAAAAAAGTATCCAATAATCACCCAGCCCTTCTTCAAAGACAGTAATTGAGTCATATACATACTAAAAAGCCCCAAGTAATATAATTTTGTACGTCTAATTAATGTTATATGATATTATATAACGCCTTAAAGTCTTATTCTGAGCTACGGCCAACGGCGGCACAATGTATCTTTCTTTACAAGAGACATTTGTTGGCGTATTGCGTTGTCCTGGCTGTATTCCCAGTTTCGTCGCCAGCGAGGCTGCCAAGCTCCCCCTCTCTAAGTCTGGGCATGCTTAAAGCAGGTCACCGCACTTTTTCGTGTTCCAGACGTAACGGCGGCGGAGTCTGGTGATTTTCGTTTTGCCTTAACCCCGCCGAACATTTATCGATCTGGTAATATTGTACTGCGATATTTTTAAGGTCGTTCTTTTGATAGTTTTGACAATCGACATTTTTACATCTCGTCTGAACGTGATCACGGTTGCTGCGAAGTAACCGAAACTTTAAAAATCATTATAAACGAGTAGTAAGCCGATAATATTAGTTTCATTTAAATTAACATTTTATATATATTTTTAAACTTTATGAGATTTATCTGATATAAAAAAGTGTTGATAGATAAAAATGTGCGAGAAAATTACTTTATCCGCTTTGCGTTGTATCAACATTTATAAATTTGTTGTAACTATGAAGAACGACACTTTTTATAAATTTAATTATTTTGATATTGTAACCGTATTTATTGCGTCAATTTACTAAAGCATATCAGCTTTTATCGGTGACGTCAAACCGCCGCTCGCTATAGCCGATTTTAACATAAAATCGAAAAATTATTGATACTCGGGTTACGTGACCCGCTTATTACACTTGAGTGGTCGCGTTGAAACAAGGTTTTACTAAAATTTTAAACGTTTTTTATTCGATTAAATGTTGTTTTACTCATATATTCATGCTATTATATTAAACACACGATATTTTTATAGGTTTTATTAAAATAATGTTAAAAATATTAAACACGTATTCAAAGTCAATGATTGCATTAATACAGTAATAAATTGTTATATCATTTATATTTAAAAGGATTAATTAAAATTAATTAATAACGCCAAGTGTTCGATTGGCAAAATGGTCGTCCAAATTCTGGTAATTTATTTATAGATTATAACACCCTCATTATATTGGACGCTGGGTTTTGGTCGCGTTTTAATTTAGTGCTATAATGATTTAATTAAATAATGATAGAGATTTACTGTAAAATTCGAGTAATTTTAATTAAACTAAAACGGGTTAATTAAAATCGTGTGTGGGAATATTCGTTAATTAATTTGAAATCGCGTCATTGTCGCTATATCGTGATTGAATTCTTACCACGAACACATTATCCCGGAAAGGCAGAGAAAATTCCTAAAAAGCATTTCACTAGAATAGCAGAAAACATATCACCGTATTAGGTACATTGGTTTTCAATGATGAAAATAATATTGTATTCATCTTGTCAAAGGCTCTTTATGTTAGTTGTATGCGATCTAGTTTTGTAGTAGGCAATAAGACAATTATGTGGTCATTATGTGTATGAAATTTTTAGACAATGAGCGGGTACGGTATGTCGAGCGGTGGGGACACAGACACGCTGTCTCGAAGGCTGCGTGAGGCGGAGCGAGCTCGTGCTGATGCTGAGAGAGCTCACGCGGACGCACTGGCACACCTTCGGGCGGCTCAACGCACGCCTCACGACTCACACAACGTAGAACAGTTGCAATCTAGAGTTAGAGAACTAGAGAAAAAGGTACATTCTTGTAAGGCATTCGCAAGCACTTAAAATGGATATCCAAATAACTTCCTTAACTAAATTAAAGTCACCAAATCTACTTTTGGTTTTTGTTGATGTCATATTGGTTGTTAGGCGGCATTAGAAACGGTTCGTTGCGAGGAACTGCAGTTGGAGCTGTCGGCAGCGATGCGTGCTCGTGGCACTACAACCACGGCAACCTGGTCGACGCCTGTGACTCAGCCAGCTTCCGAAATAGAGCGAATTATGGCTAAAATCGAACAAGATAACCGAATTTTAGCTGAATTGGAGCATTCTAGATCAACAACTCATGGTATGAAGAGTTTTTGAATAAACCGAAAAACATATGTGTATACACGTTATTATAATTATTATATTTGGCAATATTTTAATTTGCAGGAATCCAAACAAGCGGATCTAATCAAGCGTTGGGAGAGTTTCAGTCGCCGACACCTTCTCCTTTGCCTCACTCCTATACAAGCACCTCTGGCCACGTCGTGCTCTGTCAGAGCAACACCATGCCTACCCTCTCTTCTCTACACAACACTTCCCACTTCACCGCTCCCAGCTCTAATACAGTGGCGTACTCTATGAGTGCTCATAATCCTACTTCTTATTCCAATCCAGTCCCCGCTACTTACGGTCTGTCTAACGCTCATCAAGTTACTTTCACGAATCCTGTAACTGCTCCTCTCGTTAACAATATAAGTCAAATTTCGAGCACTCTGGCCGGGCTTCAATCTAATTTACAAAATATCACTGGCAATATGTCCGGGATGAATTTGGGTAGCACATTAGTCGGCCCAGCGATTAGTGGTACCTTAACAGGAGCAGGACTTTCTAGCTGTCTTAATAATCAGCAAACAAATTTATCTGGAGGTCTTACAAGTACTCTTGCTGGAATTCAATCAAATCTGAGCGGTTCATTAGGAAACCCACTATCAAATCTCACAGGAACTGGACAAATCGGAAATCTTAATACAAGTTTGACTGGCACAAATGCATATGGAACTGGCGTAGGGACTTACACGAATCCATTGCTATCCGGTGGGTTAGGAACAAACACAATGAATATTAAACTAAAACCCATTGATGAAATAGACCTTGGCTTAAGCAGATATGGCACTAATCCGCCTCTAGTTAGAGCCACAACACCTGTAACACCGCACCAACCCTCTTGGAATTTAGGATTAGATAGCCAATTTGGAACTGATAGAATAGGAAATATGGATACCTTTATTCACGATCGAGGTCCGAGAGCCATAAGACTTTTACCAAATAATATGTTGGACGTAGATGGTATGTTAAATTGTTGTTGCTATCGTTCCTTAGACGCGCAGTGTATCTAATTATATCTACAATTCCAGTCCGAAACACGCATTACATGAATGGAGGCGCACCCACTGAGCCACAAGTTGACATGCTAGACATTCCAGGAAAAGGTCGTTGCTGTGTTTATATCGCTCGATTCTCCTATGATCCGCCAGAGTGAGTGTATTTGTTAAATTTGGAATGTTATTACGTTTTCTTTCTTTTCCTTTGAGTTTAAAACTTAGGCGTCTTTTTAGTGTCGAGACCTCGGAAGGAGAATTATCCATTTGCACCGGAGATTATTTGCTGGTTTGGGGTCCACCAGATCCCAATGCAACAATGCTTGATGCTGAGCTGTTAGATGGTCGTCGAGGTCTTGTTCCAGCAAACTTTGTACAACGTTTAGTTGGTGACGATCTCTTAGAATTTCATCAAGTAAGTGTAGTTTTCTTATTAAGTCTGTTATTTACTTTTAATGGTCATAACTTTATAAGTAAATATTTTGCTTATAAAGCTATGACGATATTAAGAATTGAATGCAATAGTGACTACAATTACTCCTTGATGAAAGTTTGACATCCATTCTAAAATTAAACATATTTTTAAAATTAACTAATATCTTGTTTGGATGGTTTTGTTTTTACTTTTAGGCCGTTGTAGCTACTTTACGAGATGCTGATGAAACTGCTACAACAGCAATAAGTGACATGTCGCTTAGTAGGGACGTGGCTCGTCTCAGTGAAATGGCAGATATAAGCGATGGTCCAGAAGATGATGACAATGGTAACATTTTATTTGGTTAATATATTGTCTTGTGATTATTACGCAATAATGAGATTTTAATTTAATATCACACACATAGAGAATTCATTGATAAAAAAAATTCCCACATAGTGAGTGAATCCTTTTAGAAATCACTTTCACATCCTGTTTTATCTTGATTTAATATGATTATTTTTTTACCTAGTATTTTTACAACAACATTCGCGAGTTTATCTTATATAAAAACAATGCATGCATTTCCTTAATGTAACACGTTTAATGCACTCCGAGGTTTGGTTAAAAATATTAAAAATAGAAAGCATTGAAAAGCTTGGAGAATTAATATCTCCGAATTTTTGCATTCTAGCAGATTAAATATTCGGTTTTAACACTTGTAATGTAGTCATAGAGATCTATAGTTAAACCTTTGCCCTTTCCTATTCGACCCATCCTATACATCGGAATTCGCTGCACGCTTCTTGGCATATCACTCGCACTTCGCCTGCTTGGCTGCCTCCTACTCGCGATCTGCGGACCTGAACAGCAGAGCTGTTTTTCTCGTCGCTAGTGCCAGCGCCGCGGCAGCTGACATTGGAGCGGCAACTCAACAAGTCCGTCCTCATCGGCTGGACGGCGCCCGAGGGTGTGCAACAAGCCAACATCGATAGCTACCATGTGTACGTCGACGGCGTGCTCAAAACTACAGTCAAGGCAACCGAGCGAACTCGTGCGTTGGTCGAAGGAGTAGACGCGAATCGAGTAAGGAATTGAAAGATTATCTAGTTTCTTTTTTTATGTAAACTTTGTCTAGATTGCACTGTTTGGTTACAATCATCTATAGATCACTCTCATCAGTGTTTAATTTGTTTTTTTATTTTCTAATGTAACACATAATAAAAGTATTTAATGCTAAAAGATTTTTTATTGATCAGCAAGTTGATGTATTTATTGACGATTTTAAAGCCACATCGCATTAGCGTCCGATCAGTAACAGTCACTAGACGCACGTCGAGGGACGCCGCATGTACCATGGTCATAGGCAGAGACACTGGAAACATGGGACCCACATGTGTTAGAGCGAGTGGAGTAACTTGCTCCCAAGCTGTAATATCTTGGCTTCCAGCTAATTCTAACCACCAACACGTCGTGTGCGTCAATAATGTCGAGGTAAGGATAAATATAAGATTTTTATTTTAGAAATTATTCAGAAAGTTTGGTTTAATTAATTAATTATGATTTAGGTCCGAACTGTGAAGCCGGGTGTTTATCGACATACAATAACGGGTTTGTCTCCAAGCACACAGTATCGAGTTACGGTCAGAGCTAAGCATTTACGAGCAGGTCCACCAGGAGTACCCATTGAAGAAGCACCTGGAGCTTACACTGATTTTAGAACATTACCCAAAGGCCTGCCAGATCCACCAAACGAAATAATGGTACATAGATTTGATAAAAGATTACTCCTTATGGCATGAAATAAACTAAGCATGCTTATGTTGATTTTTTACACTCCACAATCACGATTCCTGCTCGCCTAAATAAAAGTTCTCTTTCCTTACTAGTTCATATTTGATATATATATTTATATTTTAATGAGATTTGATTAAATACTTACTTAATTTAATTTTAGTTAAATGTGCTTCGGAATAAAACTATTATAAAGTTAACTATCAGCGTTAGTACGCACTTAAAGAATGCTTTCAAACGCTCACTAAGTGTGTGATCCAATTCTTAGTCATTAAAATTTCACAAATCATTACACAACCCCGTCCTTTTCAACTATATTCACAACCTAAAAGCACGCGGCACCATGGAAAATTTCGAGGAAGTCGCCTCAATCGCAACCATTAATCCAGCGCCAGGACAAATTTTTCTCAGATCCGCTCACATTGTTGGTAGCTTAGCGTTCCCCGTTATGTCGAACCCTCCCTCGATGTGGCTTATAGAGTATATAAAAAAACTGATTGGCCGAAACGAAATGGCTGGATTGTTGGTGGTGATTGGTGCGGTGTCGCAGGTGGAGGCCGGGCCACAGGATGGCACTCTACTCGTGACGTGGCAACCCGTGCTGCGACCACCCGCCTCCGGGCCCGTCACCGGCTATGCGGTATACGCTGACGGCAAGAAGGTTACGGACGTCGATTCCCCCACCGGAGATCATGCTCTCATCGACATCGGCAAATTGATCGGCCTCAATCCCAAATGCGTTACCGTAAGTACTGAGTAATGCTTAGAATGGCTACCTCTGCGCTGTCTTAAACATGTATGCACTCGATAACCGCGAACGGTGTGTGCTGGTCAATGAAACAATTTATTATCTTGCTCTCGTCATTGGATATTCTTTTTATGTATAATATAAACACATTTTCCTCTCGCAGGTGAGAACCAAGTCGCGAGACAGTCAATCAAGTGACAGTGCTCCAACACCGATACCACCAGCTGTGCTTCGAGGAGTGGCGTCTAGGGTGCCACGTGGCCCAGGTCAAGGTCCGACTCCAGGTCCCAATCAGCCAACTCCCGGCTTCAGAAACCAAAGACCTCAGCCATATCAACAACACCAGCAAGTTATTGAACACGACGAAAATCTGTCGGATAAGGAAATTTTTCCAACAACAAATCGCCATGAGGGTCAAGCAGCTCAGGTAAAGAAATGCTTGTAATATCATTGTATATATATTTAAAAATTATAACTATGATTAATCTTAATAGAAAGTAATAACCCAAGATATTTCTAACATTTTAACCAAAGTTTTAGCTTTGTATATACTTTATGTACAATGAAGGCTTTATTTCAGAAATCGTTGTACTAAAATTTTATATTTTAATTTAACCGTTAAAAAATTGTTGGCACAGCACTTTGTATTTTAGTTTGCAAATCAATGTTGTGTGTAATAATTTTGCATTTCATTTGAATTAATTATTATTATCGACATGTTTAAAATGTGTGAGCTTATTTTGTTTTAGTCTTAAGTCAGTTTCATCTGTGAATCCTAGTTGTCGTTAATATTATCAATGTCTCTCTTTTTACGCAAGAAGCCTTTTTAATTTTTTCTTCTTTGCAATCCTTAGCAAATGGAATCACGAATGTCTGTAATACATCGAAGATAAAAAAAAGGCTTGTCGCGTAACTTCGGTGTTGCAAACTGCACTCTTTATACTATCTTCTGTGGATCTGTCGCTGGCATCTTCTAAGTGTCGAGTAGTCTTGCCGATCGGTTCCAACACAACCACGCGCGCCATCGTCTATTGTATAGCTATGCACTCGGCTCCAGCGTCAAAATTAAATGCATTCTCCGCTTGCGACTAGTTCAGTAGTCTCTAGAGCTATTGGCCGATACCTAACAGCGCACGACACCCTACAGATACTTGTATACTTAGAACAAATAAAGAGCCTGTACTTTGTGACACAGACAGTTTATCCCATGGAGCTCATTTTGTTACGTTTCACTTAAAGAATACCTTACCTCTCTCTCACATAACTATTATACACCTTTCCATAGCCTACGAGCGGATTCGGCACAGGCCTTCTAAAGAGTATATTCGACAAAATAACCCCTTCGGTAAGGAATTTTAACACGTTTTAATATACTTTTATTTCTTTAAAATCTTCCAACACATTTTATTTAGATTTAGTTTTTATTTATTTTTTATTTCGTGTGGACTCAGTTATATTCTTAGTTCTATTTTATCTTATTTATTTCACACAGTGTGCTCGTTTTTTTTAGTATATCGTTATATACGTATTTACAAAAGTAGACATAAATATGGTCTGTGGTATAAGATGACATTTTCTTTAAGTATGCTTTAGAACGTATAAAGTAGTCAAACACAATTTTATACGTAGAAGAAGAGAACGTGTTAGCTAACCGTAACTCGTAACGCAAGTAATATATAACAGTATCAAGACATACATGTAATAGCTATATACGTAGAGGTTACATATAGCTAATAGATATAACAAAAGTAATATAAATAATAGCTACATGTTAGAAATAATTTTGTATATTAACGATTCAATTCAAACAGCAAAAGCAGGACAGCCAAACGCCTATAACAATTTATTTTATCAAATATACCTACAGTTTTGTTTAAATGATACGTTCCACACAACTCAAATATGTCATTAGGGTATAAGTTTTGTTACAATCATCAACACGCCGTCCATCAATCATTAGACGCAAAAGTAAGATATACGATGTCGAGTGTACGGAAGCAAGGAAACGCTTTCACGGCAACTCTACCTATATCACTTCAGCTTTACATGCTTCACGTATTCTGCATATGTTTCGTGGTACATACATATATATTATTTTGTATATCGGCCTTCTAAAAAGTCGGTGGCTTTAATATTATGTTCAAGCTTCAGTGGTATACTATCTCAAAATTAATGTTGTATCAAGATCACTGCCATTCAATGTCATGTATTTTGAATCGATTTGTTAAATATTGAATGACCGTGTACCTGTTAGCAATCCGGGATACCGGCCATCGAAATCACTAAAGAGGGAGCCGTGGAGGCGAGTAGCGAGGACGAGGAACCACGCCGCCGCCCGCAGGTCTGCGATCTCTTGCTGTCATCGATGTTCTCTTCATGTGCTAGCACTTTTCACTTTGCTCTCTTCTCTCTCAACTTTTTGCGGAACTTCCCGTTCACATGTTTTCACTATTCGTTGTTCTGTGTTACCTTCACATCCTGGATGTTTGACACACTACACAGGTTCACGACACTATCTACCCCGACAGAGGATTAGGTTATAACAGATTCCCCACAGAGCACTCGATACAGAACCATACCATCCGAGCATGCGCTACGTGTTTGTATGACTGTTCCTGCATGCTGTCTTGGCTTAGACTCGTTCTAAATACTATAACTCACTCCTAATGTTTAAACAAGGATCTTTGCGGTACTGCGAATACTGTTTAAAACTACGGAAAACAAAAATTTGTTATTGCGCATATAGCTGAAAAAGTTTTCTGGAAATTTCTATGCTATGGACGATGTGATTAAAAATTATAAGAGCTGCACGCTAGCTTTTGTTGTGCATGGGGATTGAATAGTCAACGGAATGTATTATTTATAACAACAGGTAAAGTATCTATTGCTTTCGATCGCATACGCCAATATATATGGCTGTGAAGCTTGATAAATTGCTGTGGGCTTTGTTATGGAAAATCTAACCTTATTAATGTGTTGGTACGTACGGACGTCAGCAGCAGCCGTCCCAACCTGCTCAAGCGTCGCAACCGCCTTCGGGTCAGCAGTACCCGAATACACAAGCCTACCATGGCACGCAGCAACCCCCCTATCAACAGGGAGGCCAGTTCCCAAGTAATCAGCCAAACCAATATCCCGGCCAACCGCAGCAGTACCAGAACCCTCCACCCCGAAATCATCATGAAAGAGGGCGCCCTCCAAATCCTCACCAGGTTATTTTTAATTTCCATAGCGTAGTTTTGGTAGATTTTATATAAATATTCACAGCAATAGGTTCGATATCAATATAAAATTTCTTTGAGCAGCAAGTACAACAACCGCCTATGCAACAAGGCCCTATGCAGCAATATGGTCCACGAGGAGGTCCTCCAATGGCTCCTAGAGGCCCCCAACCTGGTCATCGTCCTCCACAAGGACACCCTCAATCTAAAAGAAGTAGATTTTTCATCGCTCTTTTTGACTATGATCCGGCTACTATGAGTCCAAATCCCGAGAGCTGCGAAGAAGAATTGCCCTTCAGCGAAGGAGACACGATAAAGGTATGTTGATAGGGTTGGCAGCGATATTTTCGAAGGTTGATTAACTGTAGTTGCTAAATTATTATGATTAGGTTTGGGGTGACAAGGACGCAGATGGATTTTATTGGGGTGAATGTCGTGGCCGGCGGGGCTATGTACCTCACAATATGGTAGTGGAAGTTTCTGAACAGGAAGCCACCGGTCAGGCCGCAGCCAAGCCTCGGGATCGTTGGACGGAAGCGTACGCTAACCAGCCCGTACGAAGAATGGTTGCCCTGTACGACTACGATCCTCAGGAGCTCAGCCCTAATGTCGATGCTGATGTAAGTTTGGTTTTATTTTAAAAATTTCACATGATAATCAGCTTTTTAAATAATATTTTAAGTTTTTGCTAAAAATCAAGTTTGTAAAGGCGGAGCTGAGTTTTCAAACCGGTCAAATTATCCACGTTTATGGAGAAATGGACGACGACGGATTCTATATGGCAGAGATCGACGGTGTCAAGGGTCTAGTGCCCAGCAACTTCCTCACGGATGCTAATGACAATTATGGACCACCGGGACAAAGTAGCCAAGGTTAGTTAAAAGGAATTTTTGCAATTAACATGAAGGAAAATAAATTGTATGTATTTTAGTTATCTTCATGATAGGAATCCTCCACACTATTTTTACATAGGTATGGTGGGCGGCGGCAGAACTGGTATTCCGGGTACAAGTATGCCTGTTGGGGGCCAAGGCCGTGGGCGAGGGGTACCACCCGGGCCTGGGGCTCGCGGTCCTCCTCCCCCACCTCGCGAAAACGTAGCCCCTGCACCCAGGAATCATCATCGCAAAACAGGTACGCCTCTCAAGTTTTTCTTGTATGTACTGTGTAGAGCCGCAAAAGGCTTTTCGATATTCGCTGTTATAGTTACTCTCCCTGTTAGATAAAGATAATAATAATATGGTTAGGTAAGTGCGGCGATGATCAGATCTGACTACTGAGAGCTTTGAGTGTTTCATGTTTGCACCTTGGACTTGCTGTGTGACTACTGAAAGACGCTCGCTATTTCGCTCTGGTAAATTCTATCATCTTCTCTGTACACGGTCATAAGATTGCTACGGGCCTCGCTTTGCGAGTTTTCTAACACTAAATAGATTTTAATTAAACTACCGCAGTCTCGACAGCTCACATTAATTTGTAAATTTTTTAAATAGAAAATATTTGTATAGCGAGTCCGGTTGCAATCCACGGAGCACAAAGACTCTTGGTGTACACATTGCTGATAAACACTATCTTGGATTACACAGTCACAGACATCGATGTCCACACGCGAAACTTGAAGATACAATCAAACACGAAAATCAAAAGTAAACTAAAAGTTTACTTTACGTTACTTTGAGGGCAAATTTATTTTGTTTTCTGTCTGCATTTTTCTGACTGTCTATTTTGTTTTTATTTTATCGAAACTTCCCTGTTGTTTTCTCGTACTAGTCACGTTAGCTCACGCGAGGTAGGCTGGTCAAATACACGCAACATAGCATTGCACAGAGCCCACGATGTGCGTGAGGTGTGATCCAAGATTCAAGTGGTTGTCTGTGGTCACTATATATGTTGTGTGTATTGTCTGTTTGCTAGATGCCTGCCCTCTTCCCCCTTCTCAGTTAGACCACAACACATGCGCCAGTATTCCAGAACAGGCGAATTCTCAGGTAAAATATTACCGTTATATACAGTTTGACCCCACAAAAATACTTTCAGATTATGCAACAATGCTAGTCATTTTCTTTAGTTCGTCTACCACGTCATACTTTTAGATTTAATTTTCACTGTTTTGTTTTTCTTTCTTCTCTTTTCTGTTATTTTCTTCTCTATTATTTCATTGCGTTTCATCTACGCCCCGTGTATAGCAAAGCGGCGTATCGTCCGAAATAATAATATCGTTGGTCCATAGTATACATATACGGACGAATCATCGAGGTTTAATACACATTAGATATCATATCATACTGGACCATATCATACAGAACTAGTACATGACAACACTGGCGTTTACTTCACGTACATCAGATATACCATTACCCATTCACCTTTACGTTGACAGTCTCTGAAGCTTGTGAATGTGGTCCGATACTAGATGGTTACAACAAGAATTATTTTATCCGATCATATAATAGAAATAAACGAGTAATCGTTTAGTTTTAACAAAATTATTCTCTATAAATTGATTAAAGCATGATTCCTAAATTGCATATGTTTCACGTAGTCCTTTGCCATAGATTTGCAAAGACTTTACCCTAATGAAAGAGTGAACTGCACAAACGTTCTTGAAACTATAATGCTTTGGTGTATGGCAATGCATGATGAATATAGTATTAATGTATTTTGTTTTATATATCTTACCTTATGCATGAACTTACTATATTACTGTTTGTATTAAACACTTATAAATTATAAAATTAAACTAATAATTAAAACACAAGATCTCTTCCCTAGAATGATAGAAACTGATTTCCCATGACTTTATTGATTGTATGAGTTTAAGAGACTTATCCATCTGCATTATTCGGTAGTTCAGCAGCGAAAAAGTCAAATTCGCTATAGTTCATAAATTTGCATCGAAGTCAGTGTACGATGCTAGTCTCATCTAGATCAGCAACATCAAAGATCTAGGTCTAATGAAATCAGAACTTAAGAAGTTTCGGTGCGTGCAGGGGAGGGGGAGAGGCGCGGTGAGCGCTCCTCAAGTGAGCACGATCGCGCGCACGAGCGCTGGTAATGTGAGCACGCCGACCGTGCAGTCTCCAGGATCGGCCGCCATTACCGGCATGCCGCCCATCGGCACAACAACAGCCGTCAGCACGTCTCCTGCCCGTCGAGGCGGGCCTGCTGTCGTGCCAGCACCGACCGCTCAGCCAACAACACAAGCTCCGCCTCCGACCACTCAGCCCAACCTCATGCAGAAGTTCTCCGAGATGACTGCCCCCGGTGGTGACATTCTCAGCAAAGGGAAGGAGCTCATCTTCATGAAGTTCGGCCTCGGTGGAAAATAATGTCAGCGTCGTGGCTTCTGGAGCCCCAATGTTTGGATCATATTGCCCAATATTTGTAACCCCGTCGAGGCGAAGAGTTCTGCTGCTGTTACGGGCTTTACGACATGGCCGAGTTTTATAAAGATTTTTGTTTTTTATTTAGGCGATTCGATTTACCCTTATTCGATTTAACGTAAGATATGTATGTAAATAATTAAACATTAACATTCAATAAACGCACAGTTTAGTGGATATTCAAATATTTAGAGGTCTCTATAGTACGCACGGTTGATGATTATACACCTGAAGTTATAGTTATGTGTAATGTTTTCTATCTTTCTGACCTGTGTCCGTATGTTAGACTAGTTTATAAGAATATTGATTATGTTGTCGAGGAGCCGCCGAATCCAGAACATTCCATGATCAAAAAGTACCTAACATTTAATACCTCATAAGCAAACTACGAACTTGCGGTTCCTCAGCAATACTCTTCAAATCTATTTTCTTTCGTATATAAGTACGAAACGTTTTATTGTATGCGAAGTTGTCTGACTATTACTTCTGAAACGTTGTTATTGGACTGCAAGCATAACTTTTTATAAAGTACCAGTTATATCCGCTAGACATTTGTTCTTTTAAAATTAATATATATTTGTTTTTAATTGGATGTGAGAATTAAGTGCATAAAGCAGAAATCGTTTGGGCCACATGAGGTAGGTAATATTTGGGTAGCGACCGTCCTGGCAGCCCTCATTCACCTGGATAATCTTGGCAATAAAAAATAGAATGTGTGATCTGATTATTTGTTTCAAATGTTTATAATAATGTTGGATGAGTAACAAATTTTACATATAATATTTTAAGAAACAATGTTATGATCGATGTTCACGATATTTAATTTGTAACAATACTTATAATCAGTCTATGTTCATATTATATTTAAAAGATTCATCACACGACAAAAGCAATTCATTTTAAAGGTAAGGTTTTTCTGTAAATTCATACGAAATTCCCTTCACTATAAAGTAAATATTCTGTGATAGTAGACGTGGTACCATCTATCTCATTAAATATAATTAATTGCGTCACATTGTCACTTAGAATGTCGAGATCAATATTCAAATAACCTCTCAGAAATGGAATAATACTAAATATAAATTTAAATATACACCAGCAAAGATATTTTAACACACAATCATATAATATTTAACAAGTAATATCCAATAACTTAAACAGTCTTTCATGTAATCACTACGTTACAAAGACGCTTGCAATTTAGGGAAACAAACACACACACAAAAAAAACACTAAGTTATCTACTTTTCGGTATTGGCTATTAAAATAATTTTATATTGAAATTGTTAAAATATTTTTGGATTTAAATTTATTTAGTTAAACAATTGAAAAACATTCAAGCAAAAAAAAAAAGAAACGTGTAACCAAATGCAAAATTAATGTATGGAGCCACTATAAGACTGCTTGCACCTGTGTAATTACATTAACATTTCTTATATTATATTAAATAATATTAAAATATTTAATGAATGTTTCAAATTTCCAGATGCAAGATATCTGATAGGCTTAGCAATATATTGCTTAAGATTTTCTCCGTCAACAGTAATATATCTTAACAAACATTGGAATTATAAACAAGATTAATGAAAAAATTCAAAGACCAATAGATAATCTGTTGACGGATCACATCTTCTCACCGCTCCTTCACTATCCATTGCCCAATCATCTTATTATAATAACTTCGATTCAATCACATTACGAAACAAATTAACTGTGAGATATATGACAATATAAATCAATGTATTAACGATTTAATGGTAATTCCTTGCAATGGTTATGCAAGGAGCGGTTGATATTTATTCACTTTCAAGTGCGTCATGTTCAAACTATATACCTGTATCTCGTTGTTGTAAATATTGTTCGATAAGGTTGCTTCAAATGTAGTCTATTTCGATGCTCACTTCGTACAAGGGATTCTCTATTAAGTCCTTATAATCGCTTATCTATCCAACGACATTCGAATATTTTAATCTTTTCACGTATATATGTAAATGAAAATTAGCTTGAAATTGTTAGTAACTTACCATTTATATTTATAACATGTTTAGCCGTGCTGTTTAGTCCACATTGATCTTAAGGCAGTTCTACAATGCGGGTTACGTGAAGATTTCAAGTGCACTTTAATAACGAAACAAATAAACGAACTAAATAAATTAATTGAATGTTTTTTAATAAATTAATGTCGTGTCTTCAATGTTACAATTATTACACATAACTTTCCAATATAGTATTGATGGATAGGTTAATTATCTTTATGTGCCTGCATTGTATGAATATATATGTTTTTTGGTTGTACATAATCGTGTTCTTTATGGTATACCCATATAGCTCGACAGGCTACATATCTACCTATAAATGTATGTCCTGAATTGAGGTTTTTTCTATTAATCATACTTCTAGTATAATCTAACAGCGTTCAAAGTTGTTCACTTGTTTATAAAATTGTTGATCTGTATCCATATCTCTTAACACATGTACCTACGTGTATGGTTATTTATACAAATATAAATAATTATTGAATATTAGTCGTGCAAACATTATTTAATACGACAAGTTGTATATTGTATTAAACCTCTTGAAATGTACCAAATATTCTGCGACTAAATAAAGGATACAAACGACGCTTCTTTATTTCAAGTTTTTATTCACATTATATCATTAATTATTAGTCATTAGTATAATAATATAATAACTTAATACAATCAAAGTATAATAAATAAATTATTAATAATTAATTACAGTCTAGATCACAGAGAATATTTCATTTCTTCATATTACCGACAATGCGTTTTATATTCCTGGTTATGTCTCGTTGTATTTCAGTAAAGTTTTCTTCTAGTAGTTGGGCACGTCAAACCACTGGTAGATCATCTCTTCTGTTGTGTTATATGAATATTCAATGCATTTCGTGCCCAGCCATCTAAAAAAATATTATATAATCTTTTGTCATTTACCGTTGATTTTATGTTAAATTTTCACCAGTTTTAATAAAGTTAATAACGAAGTCATGCTATGTAAATTATCAATTTAATAATGTTAAAATAACGTCTCTAAGAAAAAGATAAACAACTACTACGACTATTTCTATTAGCGACTTCAAATCAACTAGAATATAATCATTAATTGTATACAAATACAACAAAATTTCAATGAAACTATTATTTTGGGATATACGACGAGCAATTAATATTTGACTTGTAATTTTACACAGCATCTATGATCACTGGCAGAATGTATCTCGATAATCTTAGATATAATTATTTCAATATTCTTTATTATAATTACGAATCGTTAAAATTTTATTATTTCATTATATAGCCAATAAATAACTCAATAATTGTTTTAAGAATGATCATGATATTTATGTACTGAGTAAACATAATATAAGTGATTTTATCGTGATTACAATTTGTAACGCTCGTGACTAATAACTCTATTCTTATTCTGAGTTGACATAGTCACGATATAAACGGAGCTTCAACAGTTTTTCAGTCTTAAATCTTCGTATTTAATATTAACGTAGGATATCAAATGTGAAACAGGAGAAGTTTCTTATGTTAGTGAATGAAAACTAGAATGAGAATACAGATTTAATTGCGAGGTTTGGTTCTCAATATAACTAGAGCCGAAATTCCTAATTTTCTTGCAAAGCTACTTCATTTTATAAGATTATCCATATCTATTAAATCTATAGAGTAAAATAACTGGAGAAATTATCTCAAAAATTTCAATAAAGTAGAGATAAACTAGAAGGAACTTATAACTGTAGCTCTTGAATTAGTTCAAAATCATTGAAACTGATGTAATTTTTTGTCACTTTCAAAAGTGATTGATGAGCTTTATCTTATATAATTTAATTCGCAAGCAAAACATGCATATCTTGTATTGAAGATGTTGAACAAAATCATTATAGGACAATCGTATACATTTAAACTGATATAAAGTCGATCATTAAGGCTAAGGTTATCATCTTAAACTCACCCTCCCTTCCTCTTACATCCTGTGACTGGATAATCATCACGGAAACATTGTGTTCCAATGACATTGAAATACATGAGCCCGATGGCTTTAGCTGATCTCGTGGTAGCATTTCGCAGACATTGACGGAAGGTTTCGTCGCATTCGCAACTTAGTCTGAAACATGATGAAATAAATTGTCCTAGATTATATTGGAGTAATAAGTGACGACGAATGTACGGAGATGAAAAAAACGAATCATTTTTAGAACCTTCGTTTGTTTAAAATAAAAAAATAATCTTAATTATTTTTGGGTACAATATTCATTATTTTTATTAAAATGTCTACATTGTATTTTATTTAATGGTTGTAAAATTAGTAAACCCGCATTAATTACTAGATGTTTGAACATAATTCACCGTGTAACGCAAGGGCGAGACAAGGTAAGAGGCGATGTGACCATAAATAATTGTCAACTTTTATTTCAAAAGGAAGTTGGTTATCGCATTCCTGAGGCTACGAAAATAATAAAATAGTTAATTGTAAAGTAAATACCAATTTAATAGTTCTAATTCAAATAGTAAGGCCAAGAAAATGCGATAAAAACAAATAATATTGTTTCAGGAATCTTAATAAAGGAAGTCTGAACATATTAAAGTAAAATATCCTTAATAAAACTGAACTCGTAAAAATTAATTACTGTACCTAGTCTTATTAACTATGAAGACAATTTTACCATAAAAATTAGTTCCATCATAAATATTTTCTTAATACAGTTATAAAATTGTCAAGCATTTTAAAATTGTTCAAATTAAATACCTTCGCTCTGCTGCATGAATATTTTTTACATTTTTCCTTCTTACTAAATGTCAATAAACTTTACTACAATTCTCTGTTAATGCAAATTGGTACAAATAATATCCCTGTATTTTAAAGGCAATCGAATCTCTATATCAATCATTGTGACAAATCGCGGAATTATCAACAACACCTTGCAAATATCAGACGGGTTTTGAACAATGGAATAAATCAGGTAAGGAAAAAATCGAACTGCTCTATGATTTTTCTATGGAATGTTCACAAAAAATCTTATTTATTTATTAATATTATCAGCCATACCTGGTGTAATATGCGTCGTTGGTGAGATTAAACCTCGTCTCCCCCGCGGGTATGCTGTCGGGACAGTTGTCATGATTCCGACAACAGTAATCAGCCTCTTTGGATGTGCCAAGATCATCGTAGTTATCAGCAATATTGCCGGGACCACACCATTTTGTGCCTGAAATTTAAATTCTGAATTATTTATATCCGATTTAAAAGGATTACAAGTAATTTGGTTAGTCTTCCTTCCATTCCCTTACATTAAGCCGTTTAATATTTATTTTAGCGATTACTATCCATTTAACATTACCTGCATATAATTGTTTATATATTAATATTTTTTTAATTCAAATTAATGAAAAAACAAATTGACATAATAATAACCATACACTTACTCTTCATGTGATAAAAATGATGATAATAAATTTTAATTTTATATAAAAAAACCATCTTAATTCATAATTAGATTTCAATTTAACAGAGATCGATGAAGCGACAAATGGATTTTCTTTGCATATAAGAGATTTTAAAACGGTAAATTTTTAAATTAAAAATGCACCAACTCCTAACTTTTAGAAATTAATAAGATCGTAATAAACGTTTATACCGACATACAAGTCATATAAACTACCTGGATATATTAAACTGAATCTTAACCGAGCTAATTCTTCAGGCGTCAAGTCATAATCTTCTTCAGATGCTTCCATTTCTTCCAAAAGGCTTTTTTCCAACATTCTATAATCGATATTGTTGAAGATCCAAGCTAAGCCGCATTGGCATACAGCCAGAACAACGAGAATTGCTGCTAATTTAGAACACATTTTACGGAAGCTATTTACACGAACGTCTTGTTTCCTAACAACTTCAGTAATAAGTACAATGCATTACAAAGTTGTACGTTACTTTTATACAATTTGAATGTCCTTTCAGGTTGCGCCCTTAAAAAGGCGGACGTTTAAGCGTTTTTTTATCTATTAATTATAGAATATTTGATTAGAATGATAAACAATGAATTTGACCCAATTCTGTGTATGATTATATGATATTTTTTTTGGCTTACCACATCTTATTTCATAACGCTTTACAAACAATATAGTAATAAATGTTCAAATAAATTGTTGATGATTAAGATGCAATATAGATTAAAAATTGATAGATTTTATATTATATTCCGATTAGATTACCGAATGGCGTTGGATCGAATCTGTTGTCGTAGACTCGTAAAATTAACCCCTTGATCCCCAAATTTTGTACATAATTTGGATATGTGTCTGTAATATTTTTTTATTTCGTTTTTAAACGAGTTATTTGTAAATTTCATAAAATTATCCTATGAACATCAAATCTCTACAGGCTATTGTATAGATATAAGATAAAAAGAACTCTCATGTTCTGGTAACGATGCTCTCATTTATACATTTTATAGGAGTCATGCCAAACTCAATCTAGACCCAGTAATAAAATTTCTTATTATTTCTCTGAACAATGAATTATTTTAGTGAGTATTACTCGATAGAAGAAGGTAACAGACAAAATGTATTATGATTGAATCCGTACATAAAAGTGTCCTAACGATTGTTGTAATATATAGAAATATAATAATCAAATTAGATGATTATCATTAAAAATGTTTACCAATGAATAAAGTGACATGTATATAACTTTATAGAGATATAGCTAGCTAATTATTGTTTCTTATTTAATCCAAAATATAATAGTTATGTACCTATCAACGACATTGAAAGATAAAGGTCAAGAAAAATGTTTTTTCTCGAATTATAAACGATTTATTTCGAGGACATTCCTATTATACCTACATAGTTAGGAAAAGTAAATAACTCGATGATATAATTAGCTTGTCACTATGATATCTTATCTATTACAATATGTATCCCGTAGGCCTTACATTTTAAACATGCCCTGCTGTTTTTAATGTTGACTCTAATGGTTCGTCGTGGGGGAGTTTCCTCTAAACAGAAAATTCGTAAGTTTTAATTCTAGATAAAAATCGATTTTATTATTTTGTCAAGTGAAATTGAGCTAATTTTAGCGATAATACCAAGAAGATCAACAGTAATTAATTCGGTTTATAACTGGGATTGAAACGAGTTTTATAGATGTGAAAAAAATATTTCAACAAATGCTTACCTTTTTATTAGGATTTAGGAGGTAACTTATAATTTTTAAGATTAACAATAGAAGTTATTTCATTTTTCACAAATTTGAATTTTTGCTAAATTTTTCTAATTATTAAATGTTTCAATGAAAAATATCCTTAATAAGTAATTTCTAGAAATAATAAGTATCTACATATCCTACCAAAAATTTTAAAAATATATATTTAAAAGAAATATATTTCCTCATTGGTGATTGATGATTAAAACTGTATAATAAAATTTTATCTCTAAGATTTTCTCAAAGCCAATGTCAATGAAAATGGAAAGCACCCACATTTAATACGTACAATAATGCTTGTTATCAAAGAGTTCTATAAACCATTAACCAACATAAATATATCAATGTATTCCGCATTATATACCAAAATTATTTAATTTGCAGTTTTTATATTATTACAAGCCTTTTAAATAGTACTGCTCAAATTACGAATATGAGATGAATGTAATATAATCACAATACACTACAAATAGTACATTATAAAGATATTTGTAAAGATCTTTATGAAATTGTGGAATATTCGCAAAAGCAACAATAATTTCACTACAATTGTAATGTATATTAGCTATCTCGCAGTAATGTTTTTAGCTGTAAACACTTTTTATTGTATCTGTGTACTGTGTTATTAACAACTGAAAAAGAAATCTTGACTTTGATTATTGTTTTGTGATTTGTTTACGTTAAGATTTACTTGTTTATATTTTATCTGTTTTCAGTGTTTTGTGTGCATTTGTATTTAAATAAAATACCTTAGAAACTCAACCATGGAAAATCTAAAAAATATTTGGAAACCAGAACGTAAGCTAAATAGGAAGCAGAGCGCCTATTCACTGCTTTGTGAACTTTATTTGATATTTTTGGATTATAGTTTACAGAATTCAGATGGAGGCTCCGACGCCGAAGCGCATAATTTGTGAGAATTGTCCAAATAGACCTGAATTTTATGGGAAAGAATACCACGGTGTCATGGGACATAAAGAGGCTACGTTATTGTTAGAAGACGAGCCCAATGGAGCTTTTCTTATTAGGAAAGGCAATGAACTTAATGATTTTTATACACTCTCTTGGAGGTACTTTACAACACTTTTTTATGGAAAACTAAATATAAAAATTTATGAAAGCGTTACTATATTTTATAAGCTAGATATTCTATGACTCAGTTGAGTTCATTTCTTAATTCTATAGAACTGATATGATTTAAAATAAAATATATAAATTGCTATCGTCCCCTAATGGATTTATATCACCTAGTGTATATAGATTTGAAACATTTGAAGTAAATTCTGTTTATACAATTAATTATGTACCCAAAAATGTATTTAATAGTTGTTTTCTGACTAATATTCGATGGGATTACTCATGACTTTGTAGCCTGTAGCTTGTTCTGAGTTCATGTAGAAAATTTTTTCTCTTTAATCTGTATTTCAAGGTTCAACGATAGAATACATCACTATAAACTATATTATGATGGGACTCATTATATTAAGGACAAGAGGTATGACTGTATATATGATCTAGTTGCCGACGGTCTCATATTCTGTCACATGGAGTTGAAAGCACATCATATACTAGAAATGATTAACTGTCGAACAAATTATACAGAGAGTCCCTATGTTACCCTTAATAGAAGAAAACTGAATACATTGTCTAAAATGCAACAGTGAGTAAACCTGATGATTTATAGATAATTACTAATGTTATATACTCATACAGTAAAATTTGCCAAATTAAAAAAAAAATTAGACCTCAAAAAAAAACGTTAATAAGTTTGAGATCCATATTTAGTATCTTAAATAACAAGTTTAAGGAACTCAAATTGTTGTTATAATTAATTCCTTATTATTTAATGTACTTTGTACTACACAATTACAAATAATATATTGAATTCTAGGGCATCCAATAAATCTAGTCCAATTTTCCATAAAAATGAGAACAAAATTGTCGAAGTTGATAATGATGTCAAGAAAACATTAGATCTGACACCAACGGTAGAACATAGTCCATTACTGTTTAAATATCTGAAAGCACACAGTTTTAAGTTGCATACATTTAAAGGACTAAATTGGTGTGAACTGTGTGCCAATTTTCTTTGGGGTTTTACAGCGCAAGGAGTCAAATGTGAAGGTAAAACATCACCTCTTATACATCTTTAAACTGATTTCAGAGTATTTTAATAAAGCTAGAGATTTTGTTATAAGACTTAAGAGAGGTATTTTATTTATTTTGTTATTTTCAGACTGTGGTTTCATAGCTCATTCAAAATGTTCCGAGAGAGTACCCAATCACTGTTTACCAGATCTTAAGAAACTCAGAGGAGTATTCGGTATAGATCTAACAACATTACTGAATGCTCATTCTAGTACACTGCCATTTGTAGTACGGAAGTGTGTGAATGAAATCGAAGCCAGGGGAATGGATTCTGAGGGTATTTATAGAGTTTCAGGATTTGCCGATGAGATTGAGGCTCTGAAAATGGCTTTTGATAAAGGTTTGGCTTACTGTATACACTTTTTTATGTTTAAAAACTTTGGCAAGCATATATTTTATAGCAGAAATGATAATGGATGATTTATTTTTGTACAGATGGTGAATCAACTGATTTGAGCGTTTTTAGCAATATAAATGTGATAGCGGGGACACTCAAGCTTTACCTTCGACTGTTACCAGTGCCCCTTATTACCTATGATGTACATCCAAAACTCATTAGTGCCATTCGTAAGTTTATTTTTATATATATCATTAGGAGTTACAATAAGCTATAAATATTGCTTGTTATATTATTATGCAGTATAAATTATACCATGCTCAACTACTTTTAATGATTTTGTTAATTTAATGAATGAGCTCAAAGTCACATCTTAACAAATATGTTTCAGAAACGAAAACAACAGCCTTGCAAGTGACAATGCTGCGAGAGTGTCTTGATTTGCTTCCTCCGGCACACTTTAACTGCTTACAATACATGGTTCAACATTTAAATAGGTTAGTATTAAAGAACATTTAAAACCACAAATGTTGTTTAATGAACACAAATACTCTTGCCTGTTAGATTACAATTTGGCTTAGTTTTTTTACATCAATTAAAGTATATTTAAATAACAAATTTGATGCTTTTGTTAGTTGTATCATAGAAATATGTAGTTTTTCAATTTAATTGTTTATATTTGAACACATTCTTACAATTCTTTACCATTTGAGAAATAGTCTCCATATAATAGCTACATATATTTCAATGTGCTCAAACAATGTTTGACTAGTAAAATAATTTATGGTAAAACTATCTGTATACAGGTTCATACATCATAAAGTCAATCTCTGTAAAATCTCAACAGTTTAAATATTCTAGAAAATTTGATTATTGTTTTTGTTTTTCCAGAGTTTCTCAGCATGCAGATGTGAACAAAATGTCAGCTCATAACCTAAGTACTGTTTTTGCTCCAACATTAGTCGCCACACCACCAGCTATCACAGATTTGGCGTTTGAAATAAGAGCCTTACAAGCTCTCATAGAATTCTGTCCACAGATTTACTATGGCAGCAAGTAAAACCACGTGCAATGTTTATATTATTGAGAAGTATCTGACTTATATTATTTATTTTTAATAGTAACTGCTTATACTGTTAGTGTTTGTTACTTCATCTCAGTAAAATGTTACTTATATTTAAATACTTAGCATAATATTTGCTATACTATATTTGTTTTGTATTTTTATTATATGTTAAGGGAAATAAATAATCTGTTTTCTAATGTGATATTGGATTGAACTGTATAAATCATTCCGTGGTTGTGTTGTAGTGACCAAAATTATCTTTATGATTTTTTTTTGTATTTTTATATCTGTTACTTTGTAAGCCTATGAAATATTAAATAAACACGTATTTAAACCAAAGCCTTTATTTTTTCTTTCTTCTTTTACTTTTAACAACTTCCTCGTTTGAGTCATCTTGTTGAAATTTTTTCAAATCTGCACAAAATAGTACCTGAAGAAGGAATTCTTGTTAAAAGAGGTAATAAATTATAAAGTTTAAATTTAATAATTATATTTTCAGTAATGTTTTCAACAAGTAAACATGGTATATAAAATTATATACATTGTGAACAAGCATAGAAAGCATTATTTGCATTTTACAGTAGATTAACACTCACAGTATGTGCCCAGCCTGCTTTGTCTCCATACAAACTTCTAAAATGGTCGCCAATTTCAGAATACATTTTTTCTGTGACACTTTTTTTGCCTCTCAAGTGTGGTAGATAGTTTGTGGCAGCTATTTGATACACATGAGTGTCAACAGGTAATGCCTCTAGATGACTCAATGACATCAGGCATATACAGTCAGCAACCTGAAATATTTGACATTACAATGATTTTAGTACAAAAAAAAAAATTGTTTAAGCAGTGTAATAATCTCTCCAATGCTATGAGGAATGAAGCTCTGATTTGTTAATTTTAGATCAATAAATTTATTCTAGTTTGTGTTTCAATGAGTGATTTCACACATTAAAATGTGGTAAAAGCATTATTTTTTTTTGTATGATTAAATCTGATATTTAGATGTTTTTTTGAATATGTATAATTTTGTATATGAAGTTATTAGTTTGTTTCAAAGCTTGACATACTTTAGGACCAATTCCACACAATTTTATAAGTTCCTGTCGAGCATCCTTGTATTTCATATCCTTTAATCTTTTAAACCATTCCTCTCCTCCCCACTCTACAATCTGAGCTGCTGATTTTTGAATAAATTTGGCTCTATAACCAAAACCTAGTTCTCTTAATTTTGTTTCCACCTAAAGACCAAAATTCATTACTTTATTATGGTATAAAATTAAAATACTAATATAACATATAAGTCAAACAATATTACTTTTATGTCCATAAGATTTTCTACATCTGGAAAAGCATAATATGTCATTCCTTCAAACTGACAAATTTCTTCACCATAATTGATGCAGAGTTTTTCAACCAGACTGGATATCCTTTTTAAAAAGAAATGTAAACAATTTTGAAAGAATATGTTTTGTAATTTGAGCAAAAAAAGATAATTACCTGGAAATATGATTGTTCTGGCTGCAGATAAAGGAAAAAAGATTTTCTACAGGCTCCTGATTTAGCATTCTTATTCCATAGAACTTTGTACAAACAGATTTAAAAAGTTCATCTTTCTCTGACCAAATTTCATAGTGATCTTTTAAGTTGAAATCTAACCTAAAATATTTTGCAAGCATATCCGCAAAATCTACTTTATCAGATTTATTTTCTTTTGACTTATTGAGTAGAGATCCTAAAACTTGATATTCCAAAAAATCGTCTCGTTGCCGTAACTTCCATAAGGT
The DNA here is from genome assembly GCA_018231785.1 of Danaus gilippus. NCBI lineage: Eukaryota > Metazoa > Arthropoda > Insecta > Lepidoptera > Nymphalidae > Danaus > Danaus gilippus. Next base: position 31,805 of record DVQO01000058.1, read on the forward strand.
TCTTGAAAAAACGCCTTTCCATTCATTTGTGTCTTTATTATAATCCCATCTAAAATTATTTATCATAAATAAAACGTGTTGACAGGAACAAGATTAGAATTAGATTTAAACATACACTACCTAAAACTTTGACCTCCGTTAAGTGTACCAAGTAATTGCAATTCTCGTTGACAACAATTTATTTTATTCCAAGCCATAATATAACTAGGTATATTTATAAAGTATTATTTGTGAATATGTCGAACATGTATGTATTTTCTTGTTATCTAAAGTCTAAACATTCAAAAGCTTGCGCGGGAAAATAAACTTTAAACAATAAACAGGTGTATTTTCACTTTGAATTGACATTTGTCATTTTGGCAGTAATGTTAATGTAGCCAAATTATAACTTTTAAAATATCTTTGATATTTTTGTTGGAGTTGTTGCCCGGCAAAAAAATATTGTTATTAAAAAAAAACATTCTTTTTATTAAATTAAATGTTTACGGTATTGTAAAATAAACTATTACGTTTAATAAATCTCGTATTGTAGTTTCGGTTAATTCATATAAATGACGTTCAGTTTACCTCTCTCACGTATCCACAACATCGTATATATTCAGTTTTAAGTTGTGGAAGTAAAGATGCTTTTAAAGGGAGGAATACGATGATTTAAAATCATCAAAACATTTTTCTCAACTGACGTGTAACATACTGTTTTTATTTTTTAACAAGATAATACCTGTCTGTACCTACCAATACTTTTGTATTGTAGTAATTTTTCACTTATGAAAAAAATTGCCTGCTTCTTTCATAAACATTATAAATAATAGATGATTTAAACAACTTTTTTAAAACAAATGTTTATCAGATACAGAAGTTTTAAGAAAATTAATTCTAAAAAACTAATTAATTATTTAAATAACTTAAAATGTACAAGTAGTCCGGTCAAATTAGACCAAATAATAACAGCAAGGTTATATAAATTCCAACCAAGCTGAAAGTCGATAAGATTGTTTGTTCCCATATAAGGAAAAAAATTTATTTAAGGTAAACAAAGTGAGTTTTTCGCGATTTTCAGCAAAACGGTAAGTTTTAGCATAAAAATATCTCAGACAAAAATTGTAGATCATAAAATTATCTACAAAGAATGAATTAATACTTTTTTTCTACGAGCCACCGTTTTTGAGATTTAACGATTCAAAAAGTTGTAAAAGTTGTAATCGTCATAATATGCATGAGTACGCCATGTATTGGTATATACATCTCTATAGTTGTAATATATGTTAAAATATTTTTTACACTTTACTTCCACCTGCGCCCGAAAAACTCGCTTTTTTACAACTGCAAAAAGGGATGCAATGCTAAATGTTGTGGCAAAAAAGTCCGACTGCTCTGTTCTCCGGCATGGCATGGGAAACTTTCAAATTTTGTTTTTAATGATATTTCAAACAATCTTATGTAACCTCGAATGTCTAATTTGACCAGACTAATGGGTAGATATTCAAAATAAAACGTAAAAGTATAAAATATTTATTGATATCTAATTCAAGTGATGGACAACACATCAGTGATCCACGGCATGTACTGTGCTGCGTCGGTGAACACAATATATTGTTTGAGATCACATTGACTCTCGTCGTCAGAAAGAAGTGAGAGAGAAACAATACCGCGAAGACGCCAGCGACCGCGATGAAGCAAATATAGACCGCCACCAGAGTCGCCCAGACATGGGCCAGCCCCAGTCCTGTCTCCTGGAGATCAATAGAATATTGTTGAAGGTAATGTCGTAATATAGGATGACCATGTTTTAGAGACTCTTCAGGATACGATAAGCAGTAATTATATCGATAATTTTAAATCAAACAATTCTACCTGCACACAAAGTCCTGGAAGACGTCAGCCTGTGAAAATCTGGCTTGCTAGCTTTACAGTCCTCCGTACTGACAACAGGCATGGTCACCATTCGGGGAATACCCTTGCCACCTGAACCCTGTTCGTTTGCTCCCCAACCAGCAACCTGATCAAGCAAATACCAAATTTATCCATCATATCGAGAAAAAATATACTTTTAATGGAATATTTGCTATAAAGGACTCAATGAAACAAATTATTTGAAATATTGTCACTTACAATTCCAGATTTTCCGACAATTTCGTTCAAAACAATCGGCCCGCTCCATAGGCAGGCTGGCTGTATCATTTTGTTAAAAGGCACCGGACTCTCAAGAGTCATAATAAGGATGTCATCTGAAAGTTTTAATTATTTTTAATTCAGTCCCTAAACATATATGTTTGAATATAATCTTCTCCCTCAAGCATTGATTAATTAATTATTACAATTATTCGCTTGGACATCCCTTTTTAGTTTATAACGCTGGGAGCATTACGATATCCTAACGACATTTTATATCCCTTAAAATAGAACTTCGTTATAAATGTAATACTATTCAATTTAGTTACAAATCAATTAATTTGTATTCAATGTACATTTTGCACAGAACAAAAAGACTTTTGTTATAAAATGCTATACAAAATTGTCGAAAGTAACATGACGCGGTTAAAAAAAAAAGATTCTTTCAATAACACAATTCAATTCAGATTCAATAACTTGTCCTGAAAAAATATACATGTACATATATATACCTAGTATAAAATATTTGTCTATTATTATTCATGTACTTATATATGGAAAAAGGTCTTTTTTACCTTATTTAAAACTTTATTAAGTCGCTATTTTAAACTTACTCTCAAGGGTGGTGGAGTTGTAATCTTCATGTATATAAACCTCCTTAAGTGATCTAGTAACGATGTCATCGTTCCAATCTTCTAAGCCGTATATGCCAGCTCTTATAACTATATTCTTCTTGCGAGTGTATGTACTTTTGCGATGAATGCAGTGAGCGGCTGTTAAAAGAATTATATTTTTATTGTTTATGGCAAAATAATAGAATTATATTTTCAAATTACTACACGTTTTAAACTACATATTCCCGACGTTTTGAATACTTTGCAACAACTGTGATTACGGGCAGACGAAATGTAAGTTTTCATGAAGTTTCAAAATAGATAATAAAATCTAGTATACGTCTAGTAATCTGAACATGTGAAAAGTCTTCGTATTATTGTGGTAAAAGATTTTGATTGAACTATTTTCGATAATTAATTTTATTTATCGTCTTATATTATAATTAGAACAGCCTAAGACTCTAACGAATGTAAAAGCACTACTTTACGTGGCTGCTTAAGTTTTATCTTGCCTTACTAAGTATATAACGCAGATACATATAACTATGTTATGTTCTTAATGCTATTAATTATTATAAATACTTAGTGTAACTGAGATTTTAATCTAAAATAAACACTAAAGAAATAAATACGTATGTGGTAGCAATTTATACACTCACCACTGACAATATGATTCGCTGTAACCAAGGTACCAGCACAGATGTAGTTCAAGTTGCCAAACCTTCGCTGGTACATCGCCACCAGCCATGGCCATTCACCAGGGTCGTAGGTAACCCCATTGTATATTAGTGGGGCAGCAGGTATAGCGTCTGGGTTATCGTTCTTGCTGTTAATACCACATTTTGTACTCTGCGGTTCCGGTTTAATTGACAGAGGATCAGGTCTGCGAAAAGACAAAAGACATCACAGTAGAAGTATAATAGGTTTTATGCTCGTTGGACACTAAAGGATTTGTTTCATTAAAGAATTTTAGTTTTTTAAAAACTATTAGTTCTAAAGTACGTGCAGGATACTCACTCGGGGCGTGGTGGTCGGCGTGTCGTAGTACTCACTGGGACAACATATTCGGGAACCGGGGCTGGTGTTAGCGGTTTTGGAGGTACATAAACCGGCTTTGAATTGTCAATCGTAAATGGATTCACATCTGAAATTAAAACGATTTTGAACAAAAGTATTTATAAAAAAAAGACGTACTATTTTTTTGCGGAAAATAAGGACCAATTATCCCAAAGAACCCCCACATCTCCAAAGTTTAGAGATAGGCCAATTTTGTTTGAGAGTTTTCAAGCTTCAGCTACTAAGAGATGTAATTGACTTTAAACTCACAATGAATCCAAGGATCGCCATTAAAGTTGTTATAATAATAAAATAATATACCGTCCCCACCATTAGTATGAGGCAGTGTCGCAGGCAACTGTTCAGCTATCTTTGGATCTTGTCCATAAATCCCATCAGTGCCGGTCTTGTAGAAAAGCATGTGCTGCAAGCTTATCGTAGTGATGTATTGAACTTCGCCGATAGAGTCTGAAAAGATTTTCCTATATAAATAATCCCCGAAGAACTTCGATGTTGATATTGTATAAGTCTAAGAAAAAACTGTTTCTTACCCCCAGGTCCATAACAGACTAATTTATCGTTGACTGAGATAGAAGTCAGTCGGGGTAAAGGAGACACAACTGGGAAAGTAACCCTGTATTCCAAATCTTTTCCCCTATTGAAGTCACGCAGAAGGTATAGCTCTGATCCGATAGGTTGGAGGCTACCCGCATACGTCTGTAAAAATAAAACAAACTAGATGAACACAATACATAATAAATATATCGCAATGTAAACATAAAGCTTTGTTAGAAGTTACGTTAATTCATTTAAATGAGCCATCCATATAAGCAATTATTTACATATAAGCATAAGGACAACAAAACCGACAAAATATTAAAAGACTATTACATTTTTTTGCAATAGTTGTTAGCAGTAATGACTAAAATACAAAATCTCAAAATATGGCAATGATATAAGTAGATAATAGATAACACGTGACTTTTTTTTTAAGGAAATTAAGTAAAAAACGATGTGGGCGTGTCCGAAACGTGTTCTTAAACCGACGTGACGGGAATAAACATTTTTTTTCAGTCGCAGGAGCATAATATTTAGACGTTTATAAATTTGAAATTCTAATAAATATTATTTTGATTAAATTTCGCTTAGCTCATGATATTAAAATGGGAATAATAAGTAAGTCTGACTAAGGATTTAATGAAATAATCAGTGTATAAATTGTTGCAAAACACATTCTAGCGGTAAATAAATTTTACATGCCTAAAGCCCTATATACTCGTAAACTTATCAGGACATGAAAAGATAAAATGATTTTTAAATTACGAGTACATGTTGTCAATGAAAATTCGTCTTATTTATTTACTTTCTAACAGTTTCTACTGCGAAAGAAAATATCACATATATATTAGAACCGTATAGCCAACACCGTTGAAATGAAAATTCAGGAGTTTTGGATAGTCTAAGCTTAAGTAAATTTAAAAGAAATTGAAAAAAAATCCTCTACAGATAAAATTTGAGCAATTTTAGGTTTAACCTTTACAATGTAAGTTCCGTGGCCCTGGTTAACAGTTCCTCATATACAATGCCAGCTCTTAACTTTCGCTTCAAAAGTATTTATTACGGATATTGAGAGAAATATTGCATTTAGAAATCTATAGTATCCTACGGATTTCCCATACTGCGTATACTTTTCCAAACTAAACAAACAGGAAAACATCGTGGCGACTAGTGATGTGAAATATAAAATCGAAAATAAGTATATAAAACCACAAGTTGTCAATTAACAATAAAATGAATTAATATCTATTACATATGTCTCTTTGAATTTAAAATATTCGTACTCTACTAATAAATTAACATGAATATTTTAATTCGTTATTGTTTTTTATCTGTGTAGAAAATTTAAAAAGGTTAAAAATTGTGACCTATAACAAAACAAGGCCTGTCCAGATAGGAAATAAAACAAAATTCCTTTTGAAATATATAAATTTTGTTTCCTTTCTTTGAGTTAAACGAAAACGAATAAAATATACAAGTCATTTTAATAATAAAATGTTTTATTTCATCTTAACCCACATTCAATGTATCTGTTAGGTACGTACCTATTAACTTTAAAAAAAAAGATGTGAATTTGCATACTAAGTGATGTCGGTTCAAAATTGATCGATGAATTAATTTGCTGCTGATAAAAAGCTATAATTAATGAATGCGAATTTCTTATACAGTAAATCAGAACCCATTATTTATATGACGATTTTACTTCTTTAAAATTTAAATGCTCCCGTTACAGTGGTCTAGATTTTAAAAACAATTTGTTTTTACTGGACGATTTAAATTACAAATTGAATCCACTAGATGGAATTTGCAACAGGTTCAAAAACATGTTTCTGGCAATACTTTCCATATTTATATTTATAATCCTATGGTGTGGACGTGAATGTTACCAATTACTGAAAAAGTAATTAGTAATTTTCTTTTTACAGATGTAGAATACTGGAAGAACAAACTACTCAATGGTATTTTAAAACAGGAGAGCGAAACATTTGAATTTTTAAAGAGAGAAGAGACATAGAAATATAATTAGTTTATAAACATTTGAATATAAGTAAATCTTCTTTTCAAACGTTACTTTTTTATTATAAAATCAAGTGACTTTGTATATACAAGTATCTGTATGAGGAAAATAAACAACAGAATGAAACCTGATAAAGACACTTCATTAGACGTAATTTATACAAAACATCGCTATGGTATTAATACTTTATTTTTAGCTAATCAAGTCTTCTGTATATTGTACACGGAATATACTTAAATGAAACTATAATTTTCGGATCCACTACGCGATTTTTATTTTTAATCAAAAACTACAAGAATGACACGCAAAATCGTTAAGCGTTCCACATTTTTGGGAGTAAGTAGTAAAATAGAAAATTATTAGTTTTATTTTAATGAATAATCGCGAAAATCTTAGATATCATGACGAAATATACTCTTAAATAAAAAGCTTTTAAATTAACCTCCTTAAAGTTTTGGAAAGTCGACATTTTTTTTTCAAGACATTTTGAGGGCATTGGGTTAAACAACTCATGGTTATGGATATTTATACTAAAATTATAAATGTTATTATAAAGTGGATATGTGGATACACAGGTATGTACATAAGCCACATAGTTTTTTTTGTCTTATAAAATGTTTCATCTATACTAATATTATAAAGCTGAAGAGTTTGTTTGTTTGTTTGTTTGTTTGTT
>DVQO01000059.1:0-38650 GCA_018231785.1 Danaus gilippus
ATATATATATATATTTGTAGAATTTAATTCCAATTTAGGACAACTAAGGAAAGAAAAGTTAGAAGTCTTTCTAATTAGATAATAAAAAAGATTGAGTGTCTAAAATGTTAAAGGTATTTTTTTGAATGAATTTCACAACATCACAGCTCTGATTTAAAAACTTATTTAAGACGGAGAGTTGAACCTGAACACTGTTCTCTACCACCGAACTGTTGGCCATTTGAATAATGTCGCCGGGAGCTAACCCCTACCACATTGCTTTCACCACATCTTATATAACTCATAGCTCATATTTATACAAGTTAAAATACACTAATTGGTATTAAAGATACCGTTCATCAAATAAAATGTATAGAAAAGAGACGAACAATATACAATGGACAAATAGAAATAGAATTAGGAATAGAAATTCAATATTATAGAATAATTCTTCAGTATACCATCCAGAAGCCTTTGCAGTTAATTAATTTATTTCAGCTACGGCCATCTAGCGTTCGGTTTGGAAACTACGAAGCTTTCAACCCTTGTATTAAAGTTTCTCCCTTATTTATACTTAGCAAAATGACGTCCTATTTCAAAAGATGGCTCTGGTATCGAGCTACAAAGAAATCCAATATATTTGTAGGAATTTCATAGTAAACGTGAATTTTAATCATTAGTGTTTAATTATTTGTGACGATTGACCTTAGTAAAGGCAATGATTATTAAGTGTTCTTATGATAGCAACAAGAAATAGACAAAAATATTTGTATCGAAAACAGTGATTTTCATTAAGCCGCTGCAGTTAAACGAAACAGTTGTCACCTCATTTTAAGTAATTTCATTTTCAATAAACGTTGCACAGCCATATAGTATTCATGTTACCTAAGTATTTGATACGAAAACTAAGATTTTACATAATATAATATAAAATCTAATGATAGATATATTTAATAACTGATATAAACGCATTAAATTCTGTTCGTCATACTTACATAAATTTAAATATTTCAATCCAAATAAGGACTCTATTAATTGTAGAAAATAAAAAAGAACACAGAGTAACTGTTGTATACACAGATTAACACAAGTTTGTCTGTGTTTCAAAGCCAAAGAAGCTATTCTAGTTTAGATTGTAAAATAAAGGCGTTATATTAAAGTGCAAGTGACAGCCAGTCGTTGGTGTACTTGAACTAGATAATCAAGGATATTAAGCTCGTAGATTGAAATAGACACAGCACAGTTATTTAAGAAAACTATTTAGAGCGAAGGCTCCACTAACCTGGCCTTGATAACGGGACGCAGAGAACACCACGCGGAATAAATAACAATTAAGCAAAACAATTCCTAGAAACGAGACCTTTTCCTAAAAGTTGGCAACGTAATTTAATTTTAATTCACCGTTACATGATACTCCCATTTTTGTCCCGCCTTTAAATCTTAATACATTTTTTAACAAATCCTACTAATAGTATAATTGCGAAAGTTTGTGAGTGTGTGTGTATGTTTGTTACTTCTTCATGCTCAAACGGCTGAACCGATTTTGATAAAATTGTGTATACAGGAAGCTGACGTCTAGGAATAACACATAGGCTACTTTACATCTCGGAAATCCCGAAAATCAACGGGTAACGGGCGCAGTTAGTTTTTCTCATAATTATGATTTTAATAAAAGTTTCGTTAAACATAAAGCGACAGGAACAAACGAATATACGATCTCTGAATGCTGAATGCCAATAAACTTTTATAGTGTGTAAATAATTTTTTCTTGTATTACATCGACTTAGGAACTTGATTTTTGACAGCTGCAAGAAGCCGTGCTCCTAAGTATTTGATTTTTGTTTCGGCTAAATAACTTCAATACCTTCTGAGAACAAAGTTTTTGGCAGATGGACACCGCTGAGTTATTGTTTTTTAATGTTATTTAACTTAAAATATTCAATCAGCATAATAATGCTTTAACCAGCTGCGGATTTAAAGGAAATTAAAAAAAAAAACAAATTTTGTGAGTTTGTAAGTTTGTCCCTAACAAAATATTTTCTTTTAAAGGTGTTTCTATTACCATTTTAATTGAAAATACACTACTTATTGTATAATATAATATTGTACTCATAATTATAAACAAGCTAATATTTTTGTTGAAATTTAACTTCAAATGTCACCTGCCGAACCCTAAAAGGGGACGCAAATTACCTTAGAAACTGAATGTACAACAAAACATGCCAAATGAAGTCATGCGTACCTAAAAGTAATTATAATTTCATATTAACATTATTACAGATATCGTATAGCTTAAATGATTATAACTTATTTAACAGTATTAAATTGATTGGTCTCAACTAGTGCGTGTAAATAAAAATTAAATATGATTTTAATGAAATTATTATTTATCGCATATACTACGCTTCATTTATGTAAAAAAAAAACTAAATGCTCCCGACGTTTTGGCTACTTTTCAAACGATCACGGGCAGACGAGACATCTCATTATATCCTAAAAATATTAATTTTATTTAAATGAATAAAACGAAAGTCTTAGATCTCATTAAACATGATTATTGTTTTAAGTTCATAGTCTTAGTGATATTTCGTTCAGCGTTTTTCAAAAATGGGTATATTTGTGTGGCTATAGTATGGTGTGGGATGTGTCTGATGTAATATTACGTCAGCCAATGTACGGCATGCGATGTTGCGTCAGCTGAAACCATCTGCCGTATACGGTATCCCATACATAATGAGCACGAGCCTATAGCCATCCTCAAAAAGGAATCGTTGTCACTGTCATTAAATACTTCTATTGTTTTCTCTTATTATTATCACGAACAAAATAATTATGATTTTCTCTTTAATTTTATATATCAAATTATATTTGTTTATGTATGTCTGATATAATATTTGATTTAAAAATTATGATTGCCATTTGTAGTTTTAATAGTATTTTATTTATACAAACATACTCCTAAAATACAGACCAGGAATATTTCTGTCTAGATCTAACTGACTATATGATATAGAATATGTGAAAATAAATTTCTCATTTCTAGCTTCAATAATGGAGGCCTAGTTTGATGTAGAAGTCAATTGATCAATCAGGCCATTTAATTTCATGTTTAAGGGCTGACTCGGTTTATATTTTTAATAAAATCGATTTCTTTTTAAAAATATAATGTACTAGACGATATATCACCTCTTTTTTGAATATGTAAAATTCTTCGTTTGTCTTTATATACATGTTACGGCTTGTAAATATCTGAGACATTCTATTGAAGTTAAAACATTTATTAACAATTACGTCTCGGGGTCCCGTGTGTGGAATTGACAAAGGCTTACAAATAAATAAGAGGAATCTTCATTAGGCTACAAATTATGACCAAATAGCACCAACTTGAGTGTTAACAACAAGTTAAACACAATACAAGTAAGAGTAACCCTATGACAGACTTGGTAACTCAAGTCAATTTGTAATTTGTAAAGGATGGTTTATATTAAATGAAACTTGCACTTGTTTGATGAACTGATGTCTGTTTGTATTAAGAAAGAATGTAAAAGTATATTTTTATATAAAAGAAATGCTTATTATATTAAAAATATACACATTTTTATATTGAGTAGGAAGAGCAGAATTACGGATGACTAGATTATAATGGAAATAAAATAAAAAAATATATTTTAAGAGGTAGGATAAAAAAACAAAGACTTTAAATATATCGGGCTTTATTAAGATTTTTCAAGACGTCCTCAAAGCTAGTGTTCTATAGGATGAAACATTCTTATTGTTAGTCTACAACCTTAGAGGGCTCGCTCTTCAGTTGCCATAAAACAAATTTGCAACGTCAAAGTAAAACCAAAAAACTTCATACTTGCAGTATCAACGTAAGCAGGACTGTGTAAAAATCCATTATACTTAGAGTATTAACAGAGATAATGTCAGTAAATACATATTTTGTTTATATATATAATAAAGTTTCTCTTTGTTTTATTAATAAATTAATTCCACTGTAATTATTATATTCAATGCCTGACCTTTAATGACTGTAATTTAGATAATTTTATTGTTACAGATAATATTATACTCGTTCACGGTTGTAATAACATTTATTAATGAAATGTTTATATTGAATTATGAAATTTTGTATAGCCAATTTTTATTTAATAAAATATTGACCCCAAGTTCAATGTAAACTTATACAATTATATTTATTAAAAAACACTTTTATCTATATAATATTTTATATTTAGAAAGTAAGCTTGGGAAATATACTTGCAGAAAAACCCTTAAATATAACTAAAACGGATTTTCAAGCAAAGCAATTTCTATCCCAAAAACTATACCTATACTTATGTATCTCAATTAAAGGTCGGCTTTCAGAAATGTGAGTCAAATACAAAGAATAAAATAATGTTTCCTTAAGAATTTATTTAACTACATTTCGATTCTTAATCAAAGTGCGTATAAAAGCTGAATGGGTCCATATAGGTATCTTTAATAGACGCCGGTTATCAGAGGGCGCGGCGTTCATTGAGAAAAAATGTGTAGACGACTTATTTTACTATATTTATAAATAGCATATGACTTCATGAAAATTTATCGAAATAGAAAAAACCTAGAAGCGTTTTATTTAAGACGCACTAACATGCTTAGCACAAGTTTAAATACACAGTAAAAACGAACATCTTCCCGTTTTGAATGCAACAACCTACGTACTTAAATATTATAATTTTAGTTTAAGTTAAGTATAAGTTTTATAGATAGAAAACGGTTAACTATCCTTGTGTAGTAACTATACAAACTTGAGTTAACCGTACTTATATTTTAATTTGTAAAATAGTTCAATTATTTAGGGTCGGGTCAGAAAGGCGAAGAAATCAATTGTCAAAAACTTCATAGTAATAAAATGTTGAATATAAAATTTACTTGTGTTTTCCTTCATACGTAATTTTTCATATGGCTAACAACATCACAAGATAATAATACATTAAATACTTAAACGTCATAAAGTACTGCTCTCTTGATAAAAGTAATTTGTTACATACAAGCGTATTTAAGTTTTGATTTAATATTTCATCCGTTTCAAATACCGTGTCAGATAAGCAAAATGAACGTTTCGCGGAACTTAGCTTAGCGAATATAATTGAATAAAGGTGATATCATACGCTATGTGTTTTAAAAGTCAGCTATAAGTATATACCAAAAATTTTTTATGCTGCTTTAAGCTTGTATTGTATTGCGTCAGCCGTATAAACAGCTTATTGTAGTGTATCCAGAGTCTTAGGCAATGGTTATATCAAGAAATATAAATAAGGTACATTATACTGTTATCAGTTGGATGTACTAATTTCATCATAATTAATTATATCACACATTTTATCAGAAAAGGAATAATAATTTAATTAATATATATTAGGAATATGATTTACTAAACCTACACGCGTGGTTTTTAAAGTAGATTTCTGACGAAGTACCTGTATTTGGTATTTAATAGTACTACAAAAAAAAAGGTTAAGTAATAACTACATTATTTATTTATATATTTATTGGGAAACAAACAGTACTACAACCAAACAATTGAAATAATTCATACAAAAATACATAAACCAATTAAGTTTCCACCGATTACAAGTTCATTTGGAGCAAAGAAGAATAAAAAGTCTAAACACACGTTGGCCAAAATATAAAATAACAGATTAAAATACAAAAATTGATGACATTAAGCAAAATAATAACATGATCAATTAAAATTAAGACAATTATTTAAAAGAAAATCATGAGATAAACATAAATTAATAAAATAATAATAATAATAATAAATTAAAAATACAATTTACAGGCATTACTAATTTCTTTTTTATTTTTTTTGTACACATTGTAAAATCTATATTGGAAAAACATTTATTGTATTTATCACAGGCACGGAAATTAAAAGTATTTTGAGAATATTTGGTTTTTGTGATTGGAAAATAAAAAAGGGACTGATGACGACTATTAATTTTAGGACATCTAAAGCATAAATTTTGTAACGGATAGGGTGAATCTTTGAAGTATCTTAAATAAAAAAAATGATCTCTCTCCATGCGACGGTATTCTAAAAACGGAATGTGTTGAAATATCCTGATTATGCAGCAAAAACTTATAAATAAAATGTTTAATATATTGGTGTTGAATTTTGTCTAATTGCATAATATGGCATTAACGACTTAGAAAATAATATTAAAAGTGGATAAGCCAAAGATTCGTAACATGATTTCAAAAAAATAGGCCTCAACCCATCCGGCTCCGAACCCTTGTCTATTTGTAACATTTTCAAATATTTCTTAATGATGTTAGTACTCAGTGTTGTAGTGTATAATGTACACACATGTATGTAACTTATAAATTAGAACAACGAATACATTCGATCAGTATCATTTGAGCATCCGACATGTTTTATTTCGATCTCCAATCCCAACCTTATAGTGTAACAAAACCGATCGATAGATTACTGCAGCAAGATTCATAATTACTCTATGTTATTCCAGGGGAGCTAAAGCTGGCAACAGGCTCGGCATAAATCGACTTAAAATAGTCATTAAATAACTGACATATTTTGTTACCATCATTATCCACCTCATTATATTAATCTACTCCTCTCTTCACTTTATTAATCTACTCTTCTCAATAATATTGAATACCTTTCAAATTACTTCAAAATAACTACTTTCAGGGCACATAAAATTTTGCGACAAAATTTATAATGCAAACAATGAACATGCTCTCAAAGTTACGTTAACTGAAACGCTCAAAATAACAGCAATGACTAATTAGTCTATTCATATAGCATGAATAATTATAATCATAGTAAAATATGGAAGCTAAAAGACGTATACACAATATAATAGTTGAGATTACTGAAATAATTCTATCAAGTAAATATGAATTAAATGACTAGTATTTTTTTTTTGTCATATCCTGTTTTATTTGATATGAAGCTTACAGTACAACCTGTCGTTATTCAGCGTTTCACGATGATACTTTAGTTCCTAACACTGCATGAGGCAACAATCGCTCTCGTTTACGCGAGCCGTAGCTCGTACTCGGTACTAGTGTTATGTTCGCTTTTGCAGCCATCATTCGCAGCCATCTCTCATTCCGTTTTTAACCACCGCGTCGAACGCGCGCGCTTCACACTATTTATAAAAACACGTGGCCGTGTAGTTGGTTTCACAGTATAACCTCATTGTGATATAGAAATATATACGAGACGACGAAAAGGTAACGTTTAATAATAAAATTGTAACATAAAAAATATATTTTTTATATATATAATATGTAATTCTGGTTTTCATAATTCTTCATATCAATGAGCTTTTATGACAGCGAAGTATTTGAATTGTATAGTTATATCGTGTTTATGTAAAAATTTATTTATTATAAATAATAATTTATAATATATCTGAAAGTATTTTATATATATGTGCATTAAATATGTATATACACGATCCAGTTTATAAAATAAGTTATTAATTCCCAACAGCTGTTACATTGAAAAAATTATCAATAATATTTCTTATCTTAAATTAAACTTTATATCATTTAAACTAAAACATAAGTGGGTTTTCACGTCAGCATGTCATACCCTACACATTTTAACGACAATTGATTTAAAAATATAGTTTTAAAATTTTACGTATGACCACATTTAAATTTATGCTAATAATATTTCAGTGTCACTGTGTCGAATTATATTTAAAGATGAGCAAGTTTTAAATTACCAGGTAAATAAGTTAAACCGGCATCGAGACATCGCGACAATATGTTTAAAAAAAAACTTAGGCATCGACGATGGCATGCCAGCGAGAATAGTATAAAAACAATAGAAATTCAAAACTTGTTGGGACTTAATTTCCAAGATTCGGAAACATGACTTTTGTTTAAAATTTCACCTTAATAATACGTCATTCAAATCTGTGCCACGGCAGTGACAATCTTTTCCGATTATTACCAGTAAATATAATACAGTTCAAAACTAAAGATATTGACACAGTAATCATTTATATACGCTACGAATATTATTTATAATATAATATAAATAATCTTATCTTGGTAATTTTATAAACAATATGTATAATCGTAGTAATGACGTATGAAGTGTAGCTCAAAGCTGCAATGACTCGTTTTAATACGTGATTTTATTTTACTAGGGCACACAATAGCAGAGCCCAGAGGTCGTTGGCATCTGATGTCTAAAGCGTTTCTTACAATGAAATATCATTTATCGCAGCGTTTTTTAAAACGTCGATCTCATCTAGTATGTCACCTCGATGCGGAATTAATTTTCAATGAAATTATAAATAAGGGATCTTGATAAGATTGAAATTAAGAATAAACCTCCACGTGCATTATATATTTCGCTTTATAATAAATCAACATGAGTATTATATTTCGGTTAAAGTTTCACTGTCCTTAAAACGCTACAATCTCGGCGTTTTTTTCGTCGTTATCCGTAGCGTGACTTCGGATATTGTAAAAATATCCTGATAGATATGTACCTTCTCTGACTAATCACTAGTTTCATTGATCGTCTCGTACGCCGTCATTATTCTGACACAAGCTATTTAGGTCAGGCTGTCATACGTTAATTATTAAGTATTATTAACGCAGAGTGAACAGAGCTAACGGTGAATTTTTTTGCACGTGTTTTTTCATATACTTCACGACTGTTATCGTATTTAAGTGATCGGATGGACGGACGTTGAATATTAAATTTAATCTCCCGAATATTAAATATTAAATTGTTAAATACTAATCCATAGATTCTTTAAGTATGTTTATAAGTGACTATAAGTAGCAGACGTGTATTATTATTTATGACTATTCAGACACTATGTTAATTTCGATAACACTACCGTCAAATATAGAACCAGCCATATTCCAGTTTAAACAGGAGTGCTGCTGTTTTAAAGTAAATATAATAATTATCTCATTTCATAATTTAATAAAACCATGTTTGAGGTTTTACAAATTAGATATGCACCTGTAAAGAAAATTAACGAAACGTCATAATCGGGCAATGCCCACGTATAAATATATTTTTTATACTAGGTATATTAATGAAAATATCTTAATAATACTTACTAATATGAGCCATTATTTTTCGTACAACATAAGAAATACGTAAAAGAATGTAATCGACCACGTGTCACAACGTTGGCATTTATATAAGTGCGTCACTATTTTATAAGTTTCAAATGCGTTGTAATCTTTTGGATTATAACATTTTATTTATAATCATATTATTGCAAAATTTATTGAAGTTTTTTTTTTCTACGAAGCATTCTACGGATATAATTTCGAATAGAAATGTACTGGCGACAACTCAAGAGTTTTTTAAATGACATAATTAAAATTAAAAAAATTAAAACAATAGCTTCATGTTTAACGTATCATCTGAAATTTAATGTTTCATTTATATATTAAAATGAAAGTGTATTAATCAAAAAAACTTAATGTCACATATTAAACATCCTTTTAGATAGTCCTGTCTTATTTCTCAATAATACCCTTGTCTCAGTGACGTTTCGTTTCGTTTTTTCTCTGCACGTTCTTGTTTTACAATCGCTATATAGAAATACATTTGTACATATAATAAAGTGTACACGATCGATATAGACAAATCACTCCATCCACTTTCAGACTGAAACGTAACCTCATTTATAATATGACTAATAGAAAACCACTTTCTTCACAGAAAAAAAAATATTTTTGTCACAAAGAACATAACACGCAAACCCCTTTAAGCTAACATGACCCACAAACGTTATCTATAATGAGAGCAATACACAAAAGACCAGATATAAAAGTTTGAACGATTTTTTTTTTATCTGTCAAATTTTCTTCACCTAGGTCTTGAATTACACAGCCATGTTGCACATGAAACTTTATTTATATTAAATTATAAATAAGCCATAGAATTGAATAGTTTTTGTTTGTAATCTGTTGTAACATTATATCTTATCGCCCGCGATTTCATAGCTCTGTTTGCTTTGTTTAACCGTTGCTGTTTATTCAGTAACTAAAATCATAATGTTCTTCCTGTCACAAGTACTTATTGATATTATCGGTGGAATCAAATATAGTCACATGATATGATATCCGTACAAAATATTAAATTAATATGATAAAAATATAGAAGGTTACTTGTTTAAATGACCTTCGCAAAATATCAATATAAAGTACTGTTATTTGAACCAGAAACTCGTTGAAAAATATATTATTTAATTAGTTTTCCTTCAAACTAATCGCTAAAAGTTAGAACGTAAACAAAAGTAGCAAATTTTAATTAAAACAAAACAAGATCTCGCCAAACATATAAAAAATATTAAATTTGTTTATAATTTAACAAAAAATATTAGTTTTAATCAAAAGACACATAAATAAACGACAAAAATACTAGATTCTAGAATTATATATTGTAAATAACCTTTCAATAATATTATTTAAATTAATTCCAATATATTTATTTGTGTATCTGATTATTTTATCCAATTTTATATGATAAAATTTCCGAACGAAAACTCTTACGTACAACAATTTATTTTTAATATTAATTAGCGTTCAATAATATAGTGATGATGCCGATCACGTCTATCATTGCAATAACAAGATATATTTATTATCTATATAATTATATGTACACAAATGGAGTTATAAAGTTGTGTTTGATAAACTATTTTACCGTGCCACTAGTTCAAACATTACATAAGTTTATTTACATAATCTGTACAAAATATGCATACGGCAAATATAATATACTAGTCTACCTTGTAAAACGACGTCATAATGTAATCGGAAGAAGTTGAAACTGGTTTTATATCAAAGGTTAGTTAACCTATAAAGAAATTATATTAAAGAATGACATCTATTAGATATAGATGATTGTGCCAAATCTAATTATATCCAACACATAGGTACGTGGCACATAACATCGCGATGCCGTATTAAAATGCCTATTTGTATCGGTTCATAGATCTGAGCTTCGCATATGCGAAGTGTTTATGAAGACGATCGTATTTAAACACTCTCAAGTTCATACTTGATACTAAGCATATTTTATTTTCTACGAAGCGTCAATCGTTAAATGACACTTGTGATATTAATAAAGACAATGTACCTATTATTCCGATTACGTTTGTAAGTTTATTGAGATCCAAATTTAAGTCTATTTAGACTTGTATATTTTGTATGCATCTAAAATTGTACGAAATAAGACTATAAATGGCATAACTAATCTAGAAAATTGTCTACACATGTTTGTTGGCACATACACAGTGTTTTGTTGCAAAATTTCCGTGACCGTTCTGTATAATTGTTGCTGAATTTCGTTCATGCTATGTTTAATCTCATCTTCTAATGCATGGACAAAATCGGAAACTAATAAACCCCACAGAAAATAAGTGGGAAAATTCTGAATATTGAAAAAAGAATAGGATGATACTTCTTAATCAATAATTGATAGAATTTTCAGAAACTGTGGCATGTTGCACTATCCCGTTGAGACTATTTGTGTGTGAGATTGTAATAGACACGCTAGATCCTATTTTAGGAATAACAAAGTAAGGATATCTAGATGAACTTGTATTTGAATATTCGTTCATTTGTTAATGCTTAATAAAACATTTCACGAAAACGCTTTGGATGTTCAATAGGCTTCAGTCGAATTGCTCATGAAAAACTTGAAGGATTTTTTGCCAGTTTGCACTGTTTATCAGGTTTTTATATTTAAAGTTGTTGTACGATTTCGAAATGTTGCGTCAGAATTTTTACCACCTATAACTGGCTAGTTCAATATTCAATTCATATCAAATTTTGGAACCTTATTACATTGGTTGGTGATTTTTCAGTAATTTTTTTATATAAAACTCGACCTGCTAACAACAACCATTATCTTAAAATTTCCATTCACTGCTTTTTCTAATACATTTGAACAAATGTTGACAAGACGGCAAGAAACTCTTGCCATTTTCGGATATTGAAATCTCATTGTCGAATTCGAGTAAATTCTGATGCAAGTTACATTTTATTTTAAACAGATACTATAGAATACGCAGTTATTTTTTATTTTTAACCGCAACTTAGGCTTGTTTCGATATCGGAATCAATCAATGGGTGTCACTTTACCGCAATGATTGCAGAAAGGCCACAAAATGCCAATGAAATACGACACTGTAGCACATTTGCCCCTACCTAGCTGTTTACTCGGAAATCAATATCACTTAATATTAGTTGATCCACTTTTAATACAGTCATAAATTAAGTTGGTTCAAAACATATTTAAAATTTCATGTTATGAAATTTTTTGTTTTCACGTAAGGATGATTACTATACTTATCCGAATTCCGACTTCTATAGGGAATAAAAATACGAAATAATTATTACAAAGTCCAAATGGAGAAAATATTGATTGTCTACAAAAAATAGAATTTCAATGGTTAAAAAGATTATTTTACATTCACGAAACAAACTAGAGAAAATAACCAACGCTAAGTTAGGTAACAAATAACAGTAGAAAGTAACAAATGACTGTCAAAATAGAAAAAATATATTTTTTTATTTTCCTACTAGTTAATTGTAAAATATATATACACATTCTTATCACAGCTATGTATGCAATTAATTAAATAATAAAATTTGAGAACAGCACACAGTATAATTATTGACCGTGACAATATCGATCAGCGCTTAACAAAACTTTTCATTAACACATCACATACTAGCGTTAACAGTTTTTCAGTAATCAACTAGCTTTTGCCCGCGATTTCGTCTGCGTTAGTTTCAGAATTAGAAATATATAGCTAACCGTGTAAACTATATTCCTTCTTAAAGACAGTCATTTGATCACCATATTTTTTTTCAATCGGATGAAAAGAATCCTATGTCCTTTCCCTTTTTCTAACCTCTCCACAAATTTTCAGCCAAATCCGTACAGCTGTTCTAGACTTACAAATAGTGTAACTAACACTTTCTTTTATATAAAAAGATTAAACATAACAGTATGAACGTAGGTTAATGAAACAAAAACGGGAATGTGGCGTGATGAAACCTTATATTAAAAACAGTACAATATCATTATTTACTCCATATCTTTATTATTTCTATCTCCTACTGTCCTTTATCGATATTAACACACAATGATAAATATGTTTGTTATACTTTCGCTTTGTTTTCAATGTCTAACGTTATCAACACTCGATATGGGATGACATTTACAAAAACAGTAAGTACTCGTATTAAATGGTCACATATAAAAAAGTCATTTTATTGTTGAACAAAAAACACGTTTATAAATATATATATATGATAAATGTACAAAGAAAATTTGCTACAACGATTTGAGTGTTCTAATAGTCGGAATAAGGTAGTTGTTAGTTCGTAGTTGTTATTTAGTAGTGGTAGTTTGTTAGTAGTTAGTGTCAACATTAGTACATAATCGTTCACGCATTAAAATTACTCTCAGTCATCACTTCGGCCGCGGTCGATTCGGGATATATCAACCATAACAAAACATCTATACCTACATATTTATAACTGTATATTTAAATAAACATATTATATAGTATTATCATGACGTCAAACATGCATATATTAACTTTGAAAAACCTCACTCTAATAACCCTAACTTCTGTTAAATTATATTGAAAATTAGGTTATTCATAAAAATCACGAATCGATTACTTTTGTACGTCCATGTTTCTTTTATAAAACTTCTCTTTTTTGACACGACCGTCCAACGTCTACTTTGTTCGCGAAATAACATCACGATTTCAACTGAAAACTTCATTATTTCACTGTCAATCCGCACTCCATTAAATCTTATATGAAAAAAATCGTACTCTAAAATTATTTTTCTCTTTATTTGTTCTTTTCCTACGTCATATTAGAACGTACAGATATAATGGTTACTATATTCAAAGGAAAAATTATCTGAGTCCATTAATACACTATTAATTCGTCTTTTTTTTACTATTACTTTTTTATCGATATATCAATATAATATGGTGATAATTTTATCAATCCTAATAATTATCTAAAACCTTATGGTTTATCAATTCTTGCTTAATACGTTTTAGTTGTTAAAAACAAATGCAATTCTTTGACTGCTGTCAAATAATTTAATAAAATTTAAAATTATTTTTTATTTCTCTCTTTTATTTGAAAAAGAGAATGTATTATTTCAAAAAACCGCCAAACTTACTGCCAATGTCATACACAATTTTTTTTTTTATTAAAAAACCAGCAGTGTCCATAGATGTTGGCTTAGGAAGTTGAGATTCCGTTACGATTTTCTATTTGAATACCAATAGGTTCAGTTGACTCACTATTAAAACGGTACACCACTACAATACACACCTTATTGTAAACTTTATATTCTAACAATATAGTTTTTTCGTCATCAAAATACTGTAAGGAAAATTAATTACAGTAATACAAAAACATTTCAAAAATAATTTTATCACAATTAAAACAACATACTAATGATGATATGTAAGTTTTCAAAAGTATGTAAATGTATAGAATTTCATTTGATAAAATAGATAATAATATCTGATAAATATTATCAAAGTATATCCTAATCAATCATAATGCAATTTCAATTATTGGCCTTGTAATAAATAATTAAATATTACATGACCTAGTCTCACAGATATCTAACTTGTTTAATAACCGAACGCTCCATAAATTAACTATCCCTCGAATTAGTTTAAATTTCATTCATTTAGTGTAAACCAATTTCCATTGACAACTATAACATGAATTACATTTGTAAGTAGTTTATTTTATTTATAATCTAATTAAAAACCATCTTTGTTGGATTTGTAAAGCACGCAAAAGACGGTTATAATTTAAATATAAAAAATTTTGTTTCCGTTCAAAAACATATCTTAATAACAGAATATAACGTCTTAAAATTAATATAGTTTTTATTATTTAATTTTTTAACCCGTAGTCTACTCGACATATTATATAGTACTTATATTTATATATTTTCCCAACTAGTTTAGTAAAGTTAGCTGTCTAGTTTTTAGTCACTGACTCAGTCTACAGTCCTGACATTCAGAATATTAAACAGCTGGTCGAGTGAATGACTTAATACTTACTATTTACTTTCACAGTCTTACTTGCTTTATAACTTAAATGTTACCAATAGTATAAGAATTTTATAATATTGGTAGTATTTTTTAAAGGAACAGATAACTGTATTTGTTATTTGTAAACGAGCGAACCCGTCAGTGTAACAATTAATGTGGCTTAAAAAAAATTCGACCCACGATATTAAGGCCAGTGATTCAACGACGCCATTTATTTGTACTAGACTAGCTAACGCTATGACGCATTTATTCCCTGATGCGGACATATTTAGTTATTTTGCATATATTAACGATTTTACGTTTCTATCAATAAATTATTTTTTAAGCATAAGACAACTGAAAAGTATTCAAATATAAGGACTAAATTATGATCATAAATTTATTATTTAAGATTTAAAGAGTTTAGATTTAGTGACAATCTTTGATATCAAAATACAATGATGCGTAATAAAAGTTTTTTTTCAGGTACCTATCCTATTAGTAGCTGTAAATTCAAGCAGCTAAGATGGTGAATGTGAGTATTTTTATAATTATTACTTATCAATTTTTTTTTCCCGTTTTTCTTCGACCTATATTAAACGTATAAAAAGCATAGCTATAAATTATTCCATTTAATGAAAACATTTTGATAATAATCTTTTAGAATACTGCAACATAATTTCGAAATAGTATTTTTAAATAACAATTAAAAAGCACAGTTACTATAGTGTACCTATTAATTTTAATGCACCTTCAAGCATTAAAAACAGACATTAAATATTGTTGAACACGACTAGAGAATAATAATTAACAATAAAATATACATGTACATGGAATGAGCGAAGTCATTGCAATTACAAGCGTCTTGTAACACTTTAATCGAGCCGCTTCTGAGATTTTAAGGATATTTAGAATTAATCCAATACTTATTCCATTATTATAGTGAGATCTAAGATTTTCGCGAGTTTCATTCATTTAAAAGAGACTAATTTTCGGATAAGAAGTTTTTCCCAGAAATAAAGTCGCGTTGTATAATCATTATAATAGTTTTGTCAATTTGACAATAACTTACGCTCATATTTTTATATATAGTACGCTTAGTCCAAGTTCACATCGTCACTACATACGAAACGTTTCCCGGTTTTCATTAACTCTACGTCAATACAATGTACAGAGATTTATTAATTACAAACTATTAACTCGCCATACGTATCGTAACGCTAGCCTAGACTAAGCATGCTGATGTCGATAATACTTTCACGCAACAGCAAAATGCATTTTAATAACTATAAAAAGTAATACATAATTCTCATAATACTTAGAAGCACTAATTTATTGCTACACTCCCTTTTGAGTAATACAGATATAAAATTTGAATAGGCAATAACGTTTGATTGAATGTAATGAAAATAAATAAAATTAGAAATACTTCTTACTAAGTCTGCTATCAGTCAGTGAAAGTTCGATAAGAAACTGTCTAGCTCATTTCGAGAGCAGATAAAAAACACACAAAATCATTTTAATGTTATAAACAGACAAGTAAATTTCATCTATCATCAATTTATAGAGTAAATGAGACTGTTTAAGTAAATGATTATAAGTCATAATGTTTTCATTATATTTGAAACACTTTTATAGTAATAAAATTAGGTACTTTCGATCGTTCATGCTCGTGTTGAATGCTTTCTATTTCTGTTTTAACATTAACAGGCCAGCATAGTTTATTTAAACTGGAACTTAAATGGTCATTCATCAACCTTTAATTGTCCGAGGTCCTCTCAATTGCTGCGATGCCGTTACCAATGAAAGCACAAATATCCTTGTCGAATACGAACAACTAGTTTCATACATTTAAATAATACTAAAAAAATATATATTACATTTTTGTACTAATAAAGTATTAAATAGATATAAATTGAATTATATGACATGTAATTTATGTATGCAGGAGTCAAATGGGAACGTGGCTCCTCCCCAGGAGTTAGAGACGTTCCTTCCACACGATGAGAAGAAAGACAAGGTTGAGAAAAAGTGAGTATCAAGGAACGCATCACCTAAATAACCTTAACTTTGTTACGTGTTTTATAACTTGTAAAGCCATAAAAATAGTTTTAGTAATGAACGTATCAATACAACACAAGCCGGTTTAATTGGCTTCTTGGTTATATGGCCTCATTCCTGTTAACTGAAAACTCGACCTACATTCGTTATACACAATAAATTATTTTGGTTACGTAACAATATGTAAAAATCAATGAAATTTTATCTGTTTGTATTTAAGATATAACCTAACTAAAGAAAAAGATGTCGAAGAGGGTGATTACGATCCGTTTGCTGAAAGAAAATTGGACAATCCGACCTCGTAAGTAAACTTAGATGATTGAAATAAATTAATTGTTACAATATATATATTATAATCTATTTCCTCATATAATGTTATGCACGTAATTATAATTACGTCCTGTTTGGAACGTGTAAAATGTCATAAGTCGCCATGGAAGTAATTAATGTATGAAATATCATAAAGATAGTGGCTATCTTAGTAATTAAATTATCGATACTTACAGCAACATGGACACACTAACTCACTTACTGAAGGCGTCTCTGGGTACCGGAATTCTAGCTATGCCAAAAGCCTTCCAATGTTCGGGGCTTTTAGCGGGAATTTTCTTCACGATTTTGGTCGCTGTAGTATGCACTCACTGCGCATACGTCCTTGTAAGTTACATTCATTTTTAATAATAAAAAAATATATAAAAAAGCAGTTTGTTGCTATGCAAAAATCCGTTTATTTTTACGACGACAATATAATTTTTATTACATGAAATAATTTCATACCTGCAGCCATGCGATTGTAATTTTTTGTGCTATGTGTTTAATGTATGACCATATGATGCTATTGCTGAACTATTGCGATATCTACACAATAATATTGATGCGAAAATCTATCTATTTACTTTGTTTGGCGATAATTTTCACTATACATTGATCGTGACATACGCGATTATTTATCGCTTTTTTAAATTCCGTTTAAAATAAATATTTTTGAATTAAAATTACATCAACTATTATGAAAATTTAGTTAAAAAATCAATTGTGTTTATTTTATTTTGGTTAACTTTCAACATTTGTGAAATTAGAAAGCGAAGCATTGCATATTATCATCTGAATGACGTCATTTGTGAGGTATCAGCTCACGTATTCATTGACTTTTGTTTGATTTAGATAAAATGCGCCCACGTCCTTTACTACAAGACGAAAAAACCAACAATGAGCTTTCCGGAAGTTGCTGAGGCAGCCCTGGATAATGGTCCCCAATGGGGAAGAAGATGGGCATATACTTTTAGGTAAATTGAAAAGTTGACAACCCTAAGCCATTGTCCCAATGTACATACACATTGTAATTTAATTTATTTTGATCACGCATGGTTTATTTTGTAAAAATATTCTTATTTATCATAAATACAACTCTAAAAACTTATTTTTTACCAAAAATATTACTAGAAATGTTAAAATTTTGTGTTGAAATATCATTTAAAATCATGTGTGTTAAAAAATTAATATTAATTGGGCGAAACATTGGATACCATTGTTTGACGCTAATTCCGTCGCCACCAATTCGTATATGAATACGTTGACCTTTAGGTGTATTGAAACATTTTTCGAATCCATTGATTAAATTATATTTTAATTCTGTTACCAAAAACGTAAATAAAATTGGTTAGCGAAGAAATAAAATATTTAGCATTAGCAGACGGCCATTTTGTTTGTGTCATTTTTATAAGTGACATTTACATTTGATTTAACCGGGTGTGCTAATACATCGCATTATCTGAATTTCCTTTCGCTTGTAGTTATGATAATGCTGTGTTACGTATTCGCTATTTTTATAATAAAAACTGTGTATTACGTAGAATTCTATATTTACAATTATATTTATTTCTTTTTAAATAAAAAAAAGGTTTGTAAATTTAATTTAATTTAAGTATATTTATTTCAGAATCTTCATCTTGGTCAGTCTGTTCATAACGTACTTTGGTACGTGTTCGGTGTACGCCGTTATAATCGCTGAAAATATTAAAAAGGTGAATATATTTAGGTTAAATTTAAATAAAATAATATTTGTACCAAAATTTTTATGGATCATATATTAAGAAAACCATAAAGGAAAAAATGTTTTTTTTTTTATCTTAGCCACATCCGATCATAATTATTCTTATTAAAGATATAGCTTAGCTGATTTCATAATCTTCATTACTTCATTAATAGAACACTTAATATTATCTTTATATTCTAAGTTCAGATCTTATTTCCAAAGGTCAAAGTGCTAATGACGCCAGACGGAGTGTGGAAATATTTTATATTATTTACTAATTATTGTTTATATTAAAATGATATTAATACGCTTGTTATATTTCCATACGTTATCAAGATCGCTTAACCTATTGCTATTAAACCTACGTCATTACAAACAAATACGACGAAACGAGTTAACAAAAGAAATAATCTTTATCGAGTACGAATTAAAAAAAAGAAATAACGTCATACAAATATATAATCTGTAAATTAAACAAGATAAAATCATATGAAATAAAATTTTTCCAATGCTCAACGATAGATTGTCTTCAAAATTAATTTCGCGCCTTCAATAAGAACTCTCAGATTATATGTTAACTGCCACGGTTATTGTAGTGACGTACAAATGGCAGTTTGTCATAACACGCCTCGTTACAAGACATTATTTACAAAATCATATCATTCAGTTTATATTTCTCACATCGGAACAACTATCTTAAACTAGCGTATGTAAGCAACTTTCTGTACATCATAAGTAAAACTAAATTTTGATTTACAGGTTGTTCATTTCTATTGGGAGAGCACCCAAGAAAACTTCGGGATACGGATATTTATCCTCTTAATACTCCCACTGCTAATCTTTATGGCATGGATCAAGAATCTTAAATATTTGGCGCCGGTATCAATGATAGCGAATTTATTTATGGCTGTGGGCCTCGGGATAACGTTTTATTTCCTCGTCGGCACCGGATCCTTGGATTTCGGAAATGTTGCAGCAGTGAAACATCCCAGCGAATGGCCGCAATTTTTCTCCCTCACGATCTTTGCTATGGAAGCAATCGGTGTTGTGATGCCTTTGGAAAATTCTATGAAAACTCCGCGCTCCATGCTTGGTTTCTGCGGAGTTCTGAACAAGGGGATGTCCGGTGTGACTATGGTGTACATTCTTCTTGGATTCCTGGGCTACCTCCGATACGGAGAGCTGGTACAAGATTCGATCACGCTCAACTTGGAACCTCATCCCGACGATCCTAAGATTTATGAAGTGTAAGTTATATGCAACAATCAAAATAATATGTCGGTAGCGCATCTAACAACGTACATTTTTCTGAACCTAATACTGTCTTTTCTCAAGTACTATAAACGACATTTCTTACAGTAATTTTTCTGCACAATCATTTTTATAACATGCGCAATAAAGCATAAAATCCCTAATCAAGTTTATTTTTGTTTACAGCCTCGCTCAAACCGTGAAGATTTCCATCGCCATCGCCGTATACTGCACTTTTGGTCTCCAATTCTTCGTCTGCATTGAGATCATGTGGAACTGCATAAAGGACAAGTTCACACAACGCCCGGACCTCGCGGACTACGTAATGCGCACGATCCTGGTCACAGTGTGCGTGCTCCTAGCCGTGGCCGTGCCCACCATCGGTCCATTCATGGGCGTCATCGGCGCGTTCTGCTTCTCAATCCTCGGTCTCATCGCCCCCGCTTTCATAGAAATCATCACCTTCTGGGACATTGGTTTCGGTCCTTATAAATATCTCATATGGAAGAATTTACTCGTACTAATTTTCGGTTTATTCGCTCTCATTTTCGGCACCATAGACGCCTTCAAAAGTATAATATCTGTGTACAGCGCACACTAGCACTAAGAGCGAACATGTAGTATATTAGTGATTTCGTAAGTTATTGTTTAAGATAGCAATTGAGACTTCGTACGTCTAACTAACATTTTACAACGTTCTGAAATGGTGCTTTATACCTATATATTATAAAACATTAACAGTTTGCATGTGAACCGTTAAGTTATTGTTAATTGGATTATTGTATTTCGATTGCATTCCCAAATGTGGCGCTGTTTTTATTAGAGCTGTCATAGCTTTATTAAGTGTTCTAACGATGTCTCATGTTACGTGGTTACGCTGTGCCCACCCACATAATAACGTGATATTCTTATAAATAATTGATATTAATAAAAATAATTATTTAAGCGATTCGGATAGCATCTAAAAAAATATATTTTACTTCATTTTAATGTCCTATTTAGATCAAAATGTAAAACTTAATAATAGTTCTAACTGCCGTCTGAAATAGTTGCAACGGATTCGTGGACAAAACTCTTTAGATAGTATAGTTACTTTAAGATCAATATTTTATTATATTTGATAATTATTTTTTATTTAACCCCGACATAAAGATGTAATGTTTCTGCTGTAGTTTTAAATGGCATTGATCGGTGTTTATAAAAATTCCTGCCCTCGGATTTATAAATAGAATTGAATTTTATATTACGAAAAGATATATACTTATTGAGAAAAAAAATTATGTACTTAATGCCACGGAATTTAATAGTTTTAGTACGTCATAATGTCTAAGTGTAAAGGCGTGTTTACACTTGTACATATACCAAATCATAGTGATGTGATAATAAGAGAAAACAATGAAATATCCAACGAGGCCTTCTTTACTAGATCATAGATATATGAAACAGTATTTTAGATCGAGTTTTAGTAGTAAAATGAAATATTAATTGAAAAGCAAACTTAAATCTTAATGGGGGACCATTTTTCGTTACGCTCTGCTACGTTTTTCGCATTTACAGATGTTTTTCAATTTATATTAGACGTAAGTAGATACTGGCTTTTATATATGTTATAAGCTTTCGTATTGGGATTTTGAAATATTTGTACGCCCTATACATGAGCTGGTTTTTTTTTTTTCTTTTTTTTACAGATGGTATTATTTATGTTAAAGCCAACAAAGTTCCTATATCATAATTTTTATTTAAAACAAAAATATATGAAATGGTGATTTTTAATAGGCAATCTGGTATTAAAATTATATAATAGGTTCACCTGACATTTTTAAAATCGCAACTATAGTTATCGTTTGTAAAAAAAAAATTAAACTTCGTACATCTCGAATAGAAAGTACATCGTAATGTCAAGTGAGCCTACACATCAATTTTATGTATGTTTTAATTTAAAAAAAAAATACTGTTTTACAAATACAGAACAATTCCGAATCACATGCTTTTCATTGGCTGTCACCTTATACCTATTATTTATTTAAGTTTTCAATACATTTCTGATGTGTATTAACACTCATATAAAGGCTGCGAAAATCGATGCGTTAATATAATCAATAATTAGCGTGTTTTTCTAACATATCATTGTTTACTTACGACCGCGGTGAGGTTAATAAAAACAATGTATAATCTAGAAAAAAGTACATGATTTTCTCGAGTTTAATGTGTTTTGTAAAAGGTGTTTTGTTCCCATTATAGATCTAACAATAGTTGTAGGTATATGCTATACATATAATATATTACATTACGGTCCATCATCATAATCCTAATTCCTAGTGGTTTTAAATGCTGAGCAAAGGCCTTTTCTCATATGGAGAAGATTACAGCATTAATCACCACGCTTGCTCAAGACGAATTAGCGATTTCAAACTTATAATTCGAAATTATAAATCCAGTTGTTTCTACGATGTTTTCCTTCACCACCTTTCAGTGGTGTCTCAATATTGTTAAAAAGTACATATAACTTTGAAAAATTCACCCTCATGCTTGAGTGTTGCTTAACCTCTAAGCCACCACGACATAATTAAACATTAAGGATAAAAGTCAAAGAAAACACTAATTGGAATCTACAATTTATTTTAAACAGTACACAGCTTTCACATTGATACAAGCTCAGTTAAACCACCGACCAGATAATTGAAAATCAGTAAAAAAATAATAATAAAACAGACAAAATTATACAATAATGCTTATAATTTATGGCTATAATAAAATACACACAAATAATTTTAATTTAAATGGTAACTTATAATACGTCTAACTCAATTCAGTACCCTTGGCGTGAGTTTTGCATAAACGAAACATAACACTGTTTCGAATTATTTTAATACATTTTAGTAACGGTAGTCAATAATCGTTGAAACCTTTGATGGTTCTGGGTCTTGTTACTAAGGGTAGAAAGCTTCAAGCTGACTTCACAAGAAAAACATCAATATGCTTAGCAAGCATCTGTTACGCTACAAACGAAGCTCATGTCAAATGATGGCCTATTTTAATACTATGTGCGAAAATGTATGAATACAAAAACTTCAAAAACTCCGTAAATAGTTTAACAATGCTGTTTGATAAACATACTGAGCTGAAATAAAAAAAAACTTAACCACTAATAAAAGTATATTGCAATGAAAACTGTAAATAATACAAAATTATTAATTCGAATCAGCTATTCAGTGAGAAGCGTGTTTGTATTGAATGTATGAATTTCTTTCATACAGAAGTTGAATTCTTTAATCTATTGTATGAATGAAAGCATCTATACCCTAAACACATCATCCCGTAAACTTTAATAAGGCTTTTAATTATTGGAAGAAAACAGTTTACAATTTAATCACTCTGTTCGTTAATCTCAAATATAAAAGGGAATATAATAATGAATCGAATCCCTATAAAATCATTTCCATGGCAAATATAAAGATTTTTCTCTATGTTTGATTGCTACTTATAAATCTAGAAAGATTTCAATAACTTTCTATATTTCATGAGTTCACACACTAACATTCTCCCGTGGCATTTTTCGTCTACAAATGCAAGCGATTGGAAACCTTTATTGATATTTGGGAGCCGTATCTGCCACAAAGGTGATGTGCTTAACCCACTCACAGTATTCGAAACTTCAATCAAAAGTAACTATTAATTGTTAAATATTTATCCGTCTAAATATGAGTATATAATGAATTAAATGATGTCTTATAAATAAGTTGTATTTTTTATAACATCTCTTAGATTTTAGGCCGCGACGCGAAAAAAATATCGGCGAGAACATTTATTTCTAGCACCTTCGACTATTTATCACGATATCTATTTAATACATTATAAAATCTTTCACAATAACACTGTCATTTATTTCACATATAATAATATCGGTGTGATTATTATTTTTATTCAATTTTGATCATACTAACACATACGTTATATTTAATTTACAAATCGACCTAAGTTTCGTGTACACGGGACAAACTAACAACGTGTATCTTGAACACTTATATTGTAAGGCTACTTAAACTCTTCAAAAAAATCACTAAACTGTTGTCAAGAAATCATTGCTCAGTCTATATTCGAACAGCTAACGTTTCTTAAACAATTATTGCTTTTTCAAGTGTACTTATGAGTTCATATATAGGGTCTATTATTATTTTTTCCACTTCATACGACGTTAAACGCTCCGCAACCTAACTTTGCTTACAACAGCGCTGAAGTGAGACATGGATATACACGATAGAAGAGGTAGGCAGAATAATGAACCGTTTATAACAATAACAATAGATTTTAAAACTTTCACAGTTAAAAAATGTACATTTCTACACATGAATTTTATCTATTTTTAAGGAAGGCATAGTCATACGATCTATTGAAAATATATTCAACAATTTTTATATAATCGAGAATTCGTTAAAAACTAATCCTAATTATTACAATTTTCACGACGTTTATGTTGAACTAAACTCAGATAACACACAAAATGAAACTTACATACTATCGAGAGGTCATAAAATTTTGCATTTATATACAATCAAATGTGCATTTTTTTTAACTATAAAATAGAAAAAAGCCTCAAACAACACAAAAAAATTCAATATGTACAATGAAACAGCTTTTAAAGCTGATTTCTACAAACAGCAGAGTCACTTTTAAACATATATATGTATATATTGTAATACTATGTTCTTGTACCGTATTTAATAAAACTTTAAAATAATTTGAGCATCAATTCTTTAAAAACGTCTGTAATATTCGATGTTCATTTATATCGTTATCATTGTAATGGGAATCGTTCTTTTTGATACATGAGATTTAGTATCGAAATGTAAGGAAAAAAATCAATTGGACGGAAATGTATTTTATCAAATCATACGAAATCTGACTGTTAGGGGATAAAATGATTTCGTTGTCTGTTAATGAAGCGCCTGTTTGTATGTATTATTATATATGACCGCGCGTACAAGAGCTCTAGAACATTCGAATATTAAGTGAGTATTGGAATTAGAGGTAATAATAAAATAACAATATCAGTATAATAAACAGTAAAGCTAAAACTAACAGACAAACACTCACGCGACCTGACAATCCCTAGCGATATACCAAGCATCCATTCTAACAAAACACTATAGAACAATTATCCGGCTACAAATTAAATATAATTACATTGGAATGTGCTATAAACTTTTAATATTCTGTGTTTAAATTACGACATCGGTTTAACATCATACAAGCAACGAAGGCACACTAAAACTATACAAGACGTTACGAATTAACATCTACCTACCACTAGTCTGCATGACCACACGTCAAACAGAGAGTTAATAGTATCTTCATCAATAAATTAACGTACGAGATAGTATACGGATTTACGGAATGAAAATATTAAGACTCCGCATATATTGCGACGATTCAAGACTATGGTAAAAGTGCATTTCGTAAACAACAGTCCTATTGACGAAGATTCACGAAAATCTACGAAGTCCTCGTTTTTGATAAACCAATCTCGTATGAATACAGGTTATTGACCTTTCAGGCATGTACTAAATAAAAAGTGCGTTTCTTTATATGCTAAGCATTAAAAAAATATTGATACTTAAAAAAAATAATACAATTATCAATTA
The DNA here is from genome assembly GCA_018231785.1 of Danaus gilippus. Classification (NCBI taxonomy): domain Eukaryota; kingdom Metazoa; phylum Arthropoda; class Insecta; order Lepidoptera; family Nymphalidae; genus Danaus; species Danaus gilippus. The sequence goes on from DVQO01000059.1 coordinate 26,070, forward strand.
CATGTACATATGCTTTCAAGTTTGTTATTCAAATATAATGCATCGTTTGTAAATAATAATAATGATGGCACATATTTTCTTGATATTTTTGGATATTGATTTCCAAATAAACAGATCGCATAATAAGTTTTATTATGATATATTTGAGCGAGGAATAAAATTTATATAAAAAACAGAGATTCCTTTGAAAGATCATAAGTGCCATATAATCACAAATCACAGAGTTTTTGCTTGCCGTTTCAACAATTTAATGGGCTTATTCGGATATTCCTACATAATGAAATTGAGTCTGCGAAAGAGAAATCTCTCATAAAATTGTTAAAATAAATTGTACTGCCACATTTGACGCTTTAAACATTTTCACTTCTTGAAAGAATCGATTGTACTTGATGCATTGTTACAATGATTTTTAAATTAAAAAAAAACTACGACAAACTTAGAATAAGAGTGGTGTCAAAAGATTTTTTAATTATCATCCTCTATCAATACTATATGAACATTTGAACATAGATTCTCTAAAAAACTACATACATTTGTTCAAACGTTAAAATCATTTCACGTGTTTCATGTACAATTTTCGATTTTGATATTCGCAAACAATATGAGAAGATCGTCATAAGTCGTAACTCGTAATAAAAATAATAATAAATATATCATTGAGATTATTACTTAGTATAATCCTGTTAATATATAATAATTGAGAGACACGTCATCTTTGATTTAATGCAAAAGAGAAATGAAATTATTTCAAGTTCCGAATAATTCTGTCATTTAAGCTGTCATGTAGCACGAGTTTCCATTGTCACTACATACGTAGCCTCTTGCGTTCGTCATTCAAACTCACATTAATGAGTGAAGGTTTATGAACTGTAACTATCGACGCTCCTGATGTAGTGAGACAATGGAAACTTTGTAAATTTGAATCTATTGACAACTTATAAATAAGATCCCAATGATCTCTAAATGGAGCTACAATGAAAATAATCCAAAATTAATACAAATTTTGTTGGCCAACTTAAAACATAGATCAATTAATATTCTACTAATAAAATAATGTAATTTTTTTCACTATAATATACTAAATACGTAATGACTATAAAATTTATATTATATATTTTTTTGTAACGTCTGAACGCGTAACGGAATGTCTTTCTATATTTATATATATTGAATAATCAATTAAATGACATTGACACATAAAATAATGTTGCTAGAGAAATTATTCAGTCTGAACATTTTCTAACATATTAAAAAATCTATAGCTTTGTTAGAAATAAAAAAATATAGCTTTTTTGGTACGATAAAAATATGATTAATTATAATTGCAGAATATATTAAAAATAAACTGCTTTGACAGACAGATACGAGAATATTTAGTGACTATAATAGTGACCTAAATTTATAATATAGTGAAACGATTGATGAATGGACTCGGCATGGAAAAAAAATTTGGAGAAAGCCTAATAACATGACTTACATAGTTCCAATTTATCTATTTTTCGTTGTTAGGTATTTTGTTTGTTTAATGTAAGCTTGTACATTCAAGTGTTCGGACTTTATTAAGCCAGCGCTACCAAATTATTGAATGTCTCCTTACAGATTTTCTTGTAAATAAACAAAGTGTTCAATTGTTTTGTTTATACATAGTCTAAATTAATAAAACAGATTCTAAAATAAACTATCGTCTAGCTTCATTTTAAGTAAAGGAAAGATGTTTTTTTTTGTTTTTGAATCATGCAAAATTAATTTTCATATAATTCTCAACATCTATACATATAAAATATTTCGAATCATAAGTTCACCATATAAAATTGCCATAAACTTGGTTCCTTGTATTTTGTGAGAGTGCAAATGTTTAGGTGATTTGAAGTAAGCGTTTACTTCCTTTCCCTACATTTTTGTAGGTAGCAAAAATTGCACAATAAAATTAATGACCAATCCTTTTAAATTTTTTCATTATTAAAAGACTTTTTATGAGAATTTTTGAATCGTCAACTATGCACTAATGCAAATGCAACAAAAATTTCAATACCATCGATGGCACTTCATTAATCTACGATTTTCCGATATTTAATAATCGTATTAAGCAGATATAAGAAAATCGGACACTTTAACGAAATAATCATATGATACATATAAAAAAAATATATAAATATGGAATGAGATTCGGGACGACAATAATAAAATAAATATTATCATAGCAACCTATGAATATATATATAACATATAATAATAATAATGTATTTTACTTTTCGTATTTTATTACTCTGCCCGTTTGAGACCAAAACAATTGCTTTCAGACATCTACCTCCACTTTCAGCTGAACTGATCAAAGCAAACTTGGGCAGTGTACTAAAATATGAGAAGTTAATCTAGAAAACGGATTATCAATTCTTAAATTTCGATAATTCAAGGTGTTTGACTATTTATAGTCATACATTCCTGGATGGGAGTCGATGTAGCGTGGTGCTATTATACGTCCAGAGTCCACTATCGGCGTCAGGAGCTCCTCAGAGGAAACCTGTATCCTGATCCTATTATCCGGTACATTGCTGCCGTTGGTGTAGAAGTTTAGGGAGACTGGTTTGTGGTGGTCGTATTTATACTTGGATGGACTGACCGGCTGCAGGTGTGAAGGGCTCGCGAGCGGATTGTAAGTCACGTGTATCCTTACCACGTCCTCTGACGGCGAGGCAGATGGTGGGTACGGTGTCGCCCTGGGCGTCGACTGGGCCGTTGGCACCCATTGCACGCTCAAACTACAGTTCCCGCAACTGCAATGTTCACGCAAATCAATTTTGTTTATATATAAAAATTTCATAACAGCCAGCTTTCTGCAACTACGCGAAGCCACTACGAGTGGTAGGGTGATACAAACAGTATTCTCTCTAAAGCAAAGTGTAGTAACTCTTTTTGGAAAACAATTTTAAATTTTTCTTTTTTGGACACTATACAGATCATTATAGAATTCAAATTTATATAAATAATTATACAGATTATTCTTTGGATCATTAATATATTTTTCTATCCATTTCTTTTTAACCTGAAGCTATTATAAAAATTATTGATAAAAACCAAACGGAACACACAATGAGCTGTATCAAAGACTTAGCTGTACCTAAAACATTCAACACCGATAAAACATGTGATTACATCAAACACGAAACGTGCAATCAAACAACGTAACCTTCAAGTTAATCTCTACTGGGTATGAACAGCTTCAGACTGACTGAAAACAGATAACATCCGCAAACAAAACGAAGATGGTGGTCATTATATGGTGGTGTTTACATTTGATGGCATTAAAAAGCAATCGTTAGCCGAGTTTACTTTACGATCGCTGCGGCATGAGCTTGGTTATCCAACAGTGAGCTACCGACCCACCTTACTCTTACCGAAAATCTGTTAAACTCAGTCTTATAATCTCCCGGACGTAGCTAAGTATATGTCTTAGTTTGTGATCGCCAGCTCTGCCACCGGATCGCTTTACTGCGGTCCCTTTGACCCCACCTTGAGTACCGGATATCATTACGGCAATACATTCAAACATCGACAATTATACATGTGTTACTCGTATGACATGATAAAGGAGAGGGTGGTCTGTGAGAGGTTCGTGATCTAGTGCGTCTATCTCACCCATCTGACCCAGTGCCGTCGTCGCTGATGTTGCTATGGGTGTCCAGGGAATTGTCGGGGGCGTGGGACCTCCCGCTGGAGAAGACACTGAGGTCAGCGGTGCTGGTGACGCTCGTGTCAGCTAGGGACCTCCTGGACCCCAGAACGGACACCGAGTCCTCGCACCGAACACCACTCGCTACGCCGCTATGATCTAGAAAACCACTACAACCTTGAATCCTTTATCATCTATACACCTCACCTATGGTTGTAGTTCTTCAATGAATTTAGCTTTGATCTTGCCACAAATTACAGCTAAATTTGTCAAAACTAAATAATTTGACTCTATCGTCGCTATTACTGAAATTAATTATGAATAATATATATATGAAAAATTACAGAATTTAAACTGAAAATTATGATATAATTGGATATGTATCAGTGTATGTAAAGCAATGGCACTAATTTTTGGCTTATATATTTAACATGATGTATATGTATGCAACCGAAACTAAAATAAGCAATTTATAAGTGTGAACTGGCCACAAATTCAATATTTTAAAAACAAAAAACATTAATTATTATGTGTTGTATTTGTGATAAGTTTAATAAATATTGTTTTGTCGTGTCTCTGCCTTCTTGTTAGATTATCTGTCATTAAATACAACTGTCACCTGTCAATTGTCATCTGAAAATTTAATCATTCTCACGGCAGTAACTATAAACTCAGTCGTATTCATTATAAGATAGTTATAAAAAAATCAAGAATATATATAATTAAATTTAAAAAAGATTGTGGTTCTATACTAGTAAAGTATCTTATTTAAAGAAACAGTTACATGTAATGACATGAAAATTAGAAATTTCTTTATTTTTAGATAACTTTACTCTCGTAAACTTTATTTTAATTTTACTGAAGCATCAAATTTAAATCTTTGTCAAATTTAAACTTTAAACGAGTCCAAAGATTTAACATATAATTAAACTTATTCATCCAAATTAGTCATCATATTGGTACAGCGTCACACGGCGACATTTCTAGGGCATTGAATTTGTAGCCAGCCGTTTAAAAACACAAAAGACATGCAAAATACACTTACCTCGTGACGGTAATGATCACACAATCATAAGCAATAAATGTGCCCAAAAGAACACATGCAAGTGTGACAAAATAAAAATCTCTGCTCGCAACCTAATCGAATTTATAATATTAAGAACGGTCTACCGTTCTCATTGTTTACGGCGTCGAATTTTGGTATTATCTTTGATGAGATAGTTCGGTGGTGTCTTGGTATAGGATGGGAAGGGTATGTCATTCAGGATGTTCATCGAGGCTTGGGATGTGTGGAGAGGTACGGCATTTTCATCTAAACGTAAAATTATTTCTTGTATTATATTTAATTACGAACTATTTAGAAACTGAAGACTTATTTTTATAATTCATATGGCAGCACTGCTGCGATACAACGTGGGCGAGTGCTAAAAACTACCATGATATGTTATATTAAATATATAAGCGAATCGTATAAATAGAAGTGCTGTTTAAAATATCTATGTGATTTCTAAACAACTGTTACTTCTAGAACATACCATGAATAAGGTATATTGTAACTACTTTGACGTGTCTTCAGATCACAATTGGCGGCAAAACTAAAATAAAAAAATTATACTTTTAATCTGCCACCCAAGAACAGTATGAATAGGATTTATATTTCATCTAATAAAATACGTTGACATAGACAAAAATATATATTTAAACTTCCATGTCTTCATTTTCTAAATGTTAATGACATTAACACTCAATGTTTTAGATATAAACAACATAAATAATACCATAAAAAGCAGACACAATGTATAAAAAAAAAAGATGATAGGGGTGGGTTTATGTATTGATGGTAATGACGAACATCGATTAAAACAATTTCAATTAGGTATGGAGCAGAGATTCTATGATGATTTGACAAACAACGTCAAATAGCAACTGTTTTGACGTTTCAACGTCCACGTCACTAATTAAAAAACCGGTACAATGTTAAACAAACAAATTGTCCCAAAGTAAATGTTTATGTGTTTGTTAGTATCAATAAGAGATAGATGTCTCATTATTAAATTAAGCGTGTTAATTACTGCGTGTTAATGACATAAACCCACCTCCGTACCACCTTACATGCTGGTGCACAAAATGAACGAAAAGAAATATAAATACAGTGAAATTTCGAGATACGGGGGTCGCGAGCATATAGCTACCGTTACACTGACACTAGCATAAAACAACTAATAAAAACTATATAATACAACAAAACTAAATGAATCTTTATTTTACAGGAATCAAATTTAGCCAACGAAATCTATCGTTTGTACTGTTTAAAAAACTTAAGTTCCGATCTCTAAGATGGCTGATTAAAATATCCATTTGATTGATTTTAATATATACTATAAATATAATATAGATTGTTTAAAAATAATAATTAAGAAATTCTTTCTGTATACCTACTATATGAAGTTAGAATTTGGCCCTTCATATACTAATACTTAAATTCAAACTGGCTGCCTATAATAACATTATTAAAGTTATACCTCCTATAATAATGTATCATCAAAATTGGCAAGAAATATTTAAATTAAATTATTATAAGGGCAGAAATATTAACAAAAAATATATCTATATTTACAGTCATGAATAGATTCCTTGTAATATCTTACCTAACAATTTAAATATTGAAATAACAATATCATATAAGCAACATACAAGCACCTCATTATATACAAACTTAACATCTTGTTTCACATAAATCTCCCATACAATTTTTTAATTGTTTAAAAAAAGGGGAAAAATTTTCCATATTGCATTGTTCAACAAATTAACTATGTGTAATTTAAATTTGATTTGTAAATTATTTTCAATATATTCTATTCATAACACTGTTCATACATTAATCTATTTCAATTTGTGTGTAACTTCTTTGTTACACTACATTTTCTTCCTATAATTAATATTATATTCAAGTGAGCTTCATGAACTCTCATTCAAGATTTTTATATGTGATTTTTATATCAGATCCTATTCAATAAACTTTAATAGTAAAGGTGTTATTCACCAGAATACTATGTAAACAATGTATCTCAAATACAGAGCATACATGATGTGTTTGATTTGTACTTGAAGGTAAATCACATATGTTTTATAAAACTAATGTAGAAATTAATAATATACCTAAAGAAAATGGCCAAAACAATATAATGGAATTTATAATACAAATATCTAACTATAATCATTAATTAACAATGATCAGCATGCATTATAACAATGTATAGACTCAGCGGAATATCAAGCGGCACAATTTTTTTTCTATTCAACATCTGATTTAAATATAATCACAGTTACACAATAATGATATTACACACACACACACACACACATGTATACATATGTGTGTGTGTAAGTTAATTTCTTTACTTAATGAATATATAAATCAGATGTCAGTTTATAAATGTGTGAAGTGATCTGAGAGGGAGTCATCGGTTGACAGTGACTCGTTACCTGACACGGTGTCACTTTGGGATACTCTGAGTTCCTGAAGCTCCAACGCTGCTTTCTCTCGTCTGGAATAAGTTGAATACTTATTAATCAGTATTATTAAATATGAAAAAGCAGAAAAAAAAAGTAAGAAAATGTGTAAATTTCTACCAGATAAACTATGATCTTTCAAATTTAGGGTTTGAATTACATATCTTTAGATGGGTATGATCCTGATAGAAATATTACAGAAGCAGATTATGCCAGCTCTGGTCATGTAGCCAATTAGTTTAAAGCACTTCAGTCTGGTGTGTTCTCTGAAGTTATTAAGATAATTTAAGTACTTTTACATGTGATGCATACAGTTCCTTGTTTTTGCTACATTCACTGTATTTAATAGAAAATGTAATACTCAGCTCTTCTTAAGTAGAAAAGGTGAACAGTTAAAATAAGCCGCCTCCCATTTTTATTTAGGGCCATAGTAAAAACTATTCCTACAATATAATTATTCCTACATGGATATTCATTTTAAATAATGCTTATAATGGAGTACAATAAGTCATTCAAAACTATCCATAATCATCAAGTTTAATGACTATAAATATCATGTAGTGTCCATATACTGATAATTTTTCTTTTATTACATACAATTAGTATTTCTTGATGTCTATTGACAATAACATAATCAATTTAGACAATATTTATAAACCATGAAAAATTATAAGATATTTGTGTGAGCTTTCTAGTTTCTGATCACCGCTATCAATGATAATACGCATTTCTATAATGTTGGAGTAAATAATGAAAATAACATGAACATTGTCTGATTAAGCACAAAATTCATGTAAGAATGTAAGGTATTATTTTTGAACAAATATGGTCAGAGAAGTAGTGATTATTAAAAATCAATGTTATATTTGTAGTTTGGACTTATAAAAATCTCTATTTATGTATCTCAATTTTTAGAGATATTAAAATATAGAAACTAACAGAACTTTTATTTAATGGTGTATCACATTAACTATGAAAAAAAACTAGTGTCACTAAATATAGAACGTATATGTTTTTTATCTGGCTTTACATTAAATATTATCCTTATAATTATAAAAATCTGACAGATAATCAAAACTGTTTACTACATTTTATTCAAAATAAAGACTTAAAATTTCAATAACATATTATATATTTAAAAGTAAACCCTTATCATTAATAAAAGCCATAGTGAGTTAAAAAGTTGTTCATTGAAATATATCTTGGTTAACACACTTTATCATTACTGCATTGCTCTGCCACATTACATTATTGTGCTATATACATGCATATGTATGTATGTTGGTATGTATATACATATGACTTACATACCTCAATATGACTGTAGCTCTGGCTTGCTTCTCGGTCTCAGAGAAATTTTCAGCCCTCTGACCTATTTTGGCCTTCTTGTCTGGCTCCACGAATGTCCCTAGCTGTCGTTGGGGCAATTCGGAGGGCGGTGGCGGCCCCGGATAATCAATCTTGGCCCTCTTCAACTCATCCATGGAACGCTCCAAATGGTGAATGACTATATCATCCTCATAACCGAAATCTTTGTGAAGCTTAACCTGAAAACGTCAGCCAATTAACCATTTTATCAACATCTTATCAGAATATGTCGGTTATTATAATGATACCTGAATATAATTAACTATAAGATCCATGTCATTCAGCTTCATTATTGCCTTCTTGTGGAGTTTCAGTATTGTGTATGCCATCGCCGTGATAACGCGTTCCCCATCGAGAAGATATATATCCCACACTCTCAAACACAAACTGAATGGCACTCGTTCGACAAAGCACACAAAGAACCATTTGAGAGAATAAAGAATAGCGTCAAGGCCGAACTTATCGAAGTGTTGTTTCAGCTTTGGCATGAATTTCGTTAATATTTTATCGTGATGTTCTAAAAATCTCGTTAACTTCGGGAATCCCTCTACGTACAGTCCGTGCATGGCATATTTTTTATCAGACAATAGAATTGCCAGTGCCCAAAACGCATCCTCTTCATCCATGTACATTAACAGCACCCCAGCTAAACCGGACATACCCTGACAGTAGCCCACTTCAGAATTATACATACTATAGGCACAAAGGACATTAAACAGTGAGCACTGTTTCTCAGAATACCGTTCCCTATAGAACTGATGTTCACGGAACTGTCTGTTCACATCAGAATCTATTTGCCTTACATCTGTAGACCATTGCTTTGCAAGCCTAAGCATCTCCTGGTATTTCCCTACATTTGTTGATTTCATCGAGTTAACATTCAACAGCTTACACCATATCTTTATTCGTAGTGAATTTGGAATGCCTTTATATATTCTCCTGTGAAGTTTCTCTTTTGTGGCCGGCGTATCCCAGGAGCCGAGCATCTTGACCCATTTCTTCTCTCTTTCGACTTCCACATTGACTTTTTGTGGAGCCGTCTTGTGCAACAAACGCTCATCATGGATGAAACCATATCTGAAAATATTTTTACAAATATTACTATTTATTCCACTACAACTCACCTTATCATAAGATTGATAAAACCAGATGATGTGAAATATACTGGTATCACATTCAATAAAACAAATCACAAAGTAAAAAACACAAGCACTAATAGTTATGCTTTAATCTCACTTCTTTCTCTTAGTTATTACTTTAGGTTGGTTTCAAGTTGACTTTTAGATTTAATAACATATTTTCAACACCTAGTCTAAAGTAATACCAATTGGACTTGTATTTTCATGTAACTTGTATATCATATTAAATAAAAAATAAATAAATTATTTATTAGTAAATTTTATTAATTTTGTTTGTGAAATAATTCTACTTAGTTGTTGCTGTGAATGTTTTGATAGAAATTACAGCAAGAATTTTTGAAAGCTATCAATAAGATATACCAGAGGTTGCAATAAGATTTAATTATAGATATTACACTTGTTACTTAAGCACAACACATATTATCTGTTCAATAGAATCTAGAAGTGGCTTACTTCATACTTAAACGGTATGGACATAAGCAAATTCATGTCAAAAGCTAAATGTAATAAGTATTTGATCAAACAATAACAATTCCAACATTATTGTAAGAAGTAATTGGCTTCTAAAACCATTTAGTGGACAATGATTTAAAGAAAATGTGGAAATTCATTAATCATATGTATCTATCCCAGGGTACATTGTTGCATAGCAAAATAATAAGACTAGTTTTAGACTCAAAATATTAATGTAGCACTGAATCAAAGTAGTGGCTAATGCAAATGTATTAGAAATCGCAATGCAGTTTTTATATTCTAAAGATTACTAAAGATATAATATGAAAATCTAAAAAACTTCAGTCTGAAGCTAAGCAAATATTCTACTTATTAAGAATGAAAATGAATATTATTGGATGTTTATACTCAAAATAACTGAACAATTGCCATGCCTTTCACATTTGTGATGTTTAAACATTCTTTAATCATATGTGCAGAATAAAAAATTATACTCGCATAGAATAAAGCTATAAGAGAAGTTGTTGTACGAAATGAAAATTTAGCTTAATTTGAATATATGAAGTGAATATAAATTATAAGGAAATCACTAAAATACCTATCAGTTTTATGATAATCTTCAAACTCGGGATCCTCCCAGGGGTCAATTTGACCGACGAGATTCTCGCGGCCCCTTTCGTATCTCTGAAAGATACGCTCCCGCTCCTCGGAAGCCCGTGCCAACAGAGCCTCCTCATTCATAACCCAGCCTGCTTGTGCCACATACCGATTCAACACCTACACGACCTAGAATCGTATAACCGACTTACTAATGCGCCACTTGTGCTTCTTAACTTTCAGTCACACGATCACCCACATCTCAGACTTATAACTTATCTCGCCCGTAACATTTTGAATGATTTTTTTAAATAATTTTTACTGTAGTCTTAGTTCATGGACGCCTTTTCTAAACAAATTCAAACCACGGAATAATAGATCATCTGTTGGATAACATACCGCGTACTAGAACAAAATGCTCTTTTTGTTTACTATGTTTGAACATAAAAGACATTTCTTAAATTAATCATTTTTAATATAATATTATATTTTTAACACCATAGAAACTACACGTCCCATGGAGTTTCGAGATATCAAAAATTAACTACAATTATGCTTTTATTATCTGTGCTGTTAGCGTATCTATAACCAAGGAAACGCCCCTTACAGACAGATACAGATTGTACACGTTTATAGCAACACTTTGTTTATGATTTTTAAATTTATGTTATTTAAAGTAAAAATAAATTTGTTTCAAATTCACACAATAAATAAAATAGTACAAAACAACACATTGTGAAACATGATTTTTATATATTGTATCCCAAAAATTAGAAATATATTTTTAATTTTTGTTCCTGCTTTTAGTATCAGTTTACCCCCTAAACTAAAACCTGTACGCTAATTAAGTTGTATTAATCAGTCGACATCATTTATTTACATTTCTTATTGATAAATACTTCAATAATTTTAAATATTTCTGTCGTAAATATAAATATATTAACTAACGTCACAATAATATGTTAGGAATATATTTAGGTTCTTATCTTTATAGGTATGCTAGCTGCACCCCGCGGTGTTACCCGCGGATTTCTGGGATTTCCAGGATGTAAAGTAGCCTATGTGTTATTCCTGGACCTCAGCTTCCTGTATACAAAATTTTATCAAAATCGGTTCAGCCGTTTGAGCATGAAGAAGTAACAAACATACACACACTCACAAACTTAAGCAATTATAATTTTAGGAGGAGTCCGTGACATCGCCGAGAAACTCCAAGAAAGCAGGATGAGGTGGTATGGACATGTAAAAAGAAGACCACCTGATTACGTCGGCAACAAGGTACTGAATTTGTCTGTCTCCGGAAAGAGACCTAGAGGAAGACCAAAGACCACCTGGACAAATGTGTTGCTGGCAGACATGAGACAATGTAATGTTTCCGAAGACGACGTCAGAGACAGAGCGAAGTGGAGGAAAAAGACAGAGAAGACTGACCCTATTACCATGTGGGATACGCAGTAAGAAAGAGAGAGAGAAAAGAAAGTCGTGTTAGTTACACCACATATTTATAACTCAAGAACGCTTGTACGGCTTTGGCTGAAAATTGGTGGAAATATAGTTTAAAATCATAAATATAATTATTTACCATCATGAGTACATACATAAATTATAATTAATATATTAGTAGTTAATTTTAAAAAATCTAATATTTTATTTATGGCATAGTGTTTTACTATTCTCTTTTTCGGCATTCATCTGCAGGCAGAAACGGAAATACTATTCCCGTTGCGCGCAAAGTCGTGATCTCCAGGATCTAAAAATCAAATACGTTCAATTTAAGAAAACCAAACTTTTTTTTTTGATGACGCAGGGAAACTCTTTTTACAAGCCGTCCAACCGGCCTT